>CAJPIZ010002103.1:3563-14511 GCA_905368565.1 Medioppia subpectinata
TGGATGTGCTGATGGCGGCCAAGACTGACACACAAATTAATGATACATTTACTGATGGTGATGTATACATTCTACTTTAAATATTATAAGTTTATATACTGTATGTACAGGAGACTTTTGAGTGATCAGATATATTGGGTAACATTTTTAAAGCAATTATAAAAATATTCTTAAATACATAATTAACATATTAATTGTGTATAAATAATATCACTCGTGGTCAATATTATTCTCACCTGCCCTTATCATCTGTGTTAGGCCAGAATAGATAGATTATACAAATTCTAAATCTATAATTTAAAATTGAAATTGTTAAAAAATGATCTGGGTTAATAATCTGTTGCCATATTTAGTGTAAATGATATAAAAACTAACCATGGGCATAAATTGGTTTTCAGAGGGCAACGTAACGGTAATGGAAAGCAAACGCGTCGACGATAACGATAAGGCGGTTAAGGGGTTGACCGACGCGGAGATCGTTGCCCAGGGGTTCGCATTCATAATCGCCGGTTTCGACCAAATATCAAACCTGTTGTCGTTTTGCGCCTACGAGTTGGCGCTCACGCCTCACACCCAACAGCGGCTCTACGAGGAGATCGTGGCGGCGATGGGCGGCTCATCGCATTCATAATCGCCGGTTTCGACCAAATATCAAACCTGTTGTCGTTTTGCGCCTACGAGTTGGCGCTCACGCCTCACACCCAACAGCGGCTCTACGAGGAGATCGTGGCGGCGATGGGCGGCTCTCGGGAGGGCCCGGAGCTGGGCTTTGACGCGCTGTCGGCGCTGCCATATCTGGACGCAGTAGTGAAGGAGACCCTGCGCTTACACGGGTCGCCGCTGAAGCTGAACCGCGTGCCCGGCGAGGACTACCCGTTGGGCGACACGGGTTTGGTGGTGCCCAGGGGTCAGCCACTGGAGATACCCATATACGCGATGCACCACTCGGACACTTTTTTCCCCGAAGCCCACCGATTCATTCCCGACCGCTTTCTGCCCGACAATAGCCACAAATTAATACCCTATTCGTATGTGCCGTTCAGCGCCGGCCCCCGGGTTTGCGTCGCCCAGTCGTTCGCAGAGATGGAGACTAAGCTGGCGTTGGCTCGGGTTGTGTTGCGCTACCGGTTTGTCGCCGATAGGGACACATGTGTGCCGCCGATCGTCCGAAAGCATCCCATATTTAAAACACTCGTCACAATGTATTTGCGCGTCGAATGCCGAGAATGATATGCACTGTATATACAGACTGTATATCAGTCATGATTATTGTAACTGAGCTTAAAGTTTAATCGCATCTATAGTTAAGTTTTTAACCACAATTCAGAATAAAGAATGTAGTTTATAGGATCTCGAAACACACGTTCAGTAGAAATTCTAATTAAATATTTGTAGTATTCAAACAACTTTTTCATAGTATATAAAGTTTTTATTAACAACAATTAAAACTAAATTCATTGATATATTGTTTATTCAATTAACTATTAATTAAAACAAATAAAACCATATGTTAACAAAACAACCATTTTTTTAAACACAAACACCATATTTGCAAAATAATCATATTACTTCTAAGGTTTGGTGTAGGACAATAGTATCATAATTAATAAGGTAATTTTTTTTAATATATACAATTTACTCAAAATTAATAATAAAATTGTATTAAAATTATTTTGTTTTAGACAATAAAAATTCATAGAAAAATGAATTGTCATTAGTTTTAAGTGTATTTAACAGTGCATTGAATTCCTCAGTATTTGCCGGAATTGTCTGCTTATCGACTAACCAGTAGTTATAGTCTTGTAGTACTCGACCACTGGTCGGCCGGTTGTCTGCTATTGACTGAAACATTTGTGCAATCATTTCATGTAATTTCTTGAAATTGGCCGAAAATGTGGTCAAACTGTATGTTTCCAAAGGATTATCACTACAAATATAATTTAAAATTTAAGATTTTAACAAATATATTATGTAATAAATGCCATACATATTGAATAAATCAAACAAATGAAACGAAATGACTGCCAGACTATAAATGTCTACTTTAGTGGTGTATCGGCTCTGAAACACTTCGGGTGCCATATATTGTGAGGTCCCGACACTTGACGTGTGGCTCATCGATACCATGTTGTGCTCAACGGCTACACCAAAATCACATAATTTTATAAACCGGTTATTATTAGTGTTGTTTACGATTAAAACATTTGCAGGTTTTAAGTCCCGGTGAATGACCGGTGGATTCAAGTCATGGATGTATTGCAGACATTGCAAGAGTTCCCGAAGTATTTCACACGAAATGAAATACTCGTATAAATTCATTGCTTCCGACGATTGTCTGCCAAATACTATGGCTTTGTCTTTGATTACAGTCGCGAGTGTTTGACAGCAATACTCCATATGAATGAACACATGTTTCCCTTCAGACCACGAGTTGTAATATTTAACCACAAAATCGGAGTTCATTTTTGATAATATTTTCACTTCTGTTATAACTTTTTGTTTCTTTTCTTCACTAAAATCTGTACAAAATTTTTAAAATATAATATTAATATTTTACAAATATTCATTAAATTTACCCCCAAATTGTACTCTTTTAACAGCATATATCTTATCATCCAATCTATGCTTTACTTTAAATGCTGTCCCAAAAGCACCTGAAGCTATGGCTGATATTTCAATAAAATGGGTTTTATATTTACTATCAATTGTTTGCTCTCTTGTAGTACTTATGCTATGATTAGNGATCACTCAAAAGTCTCCTGTACATACAGTATATAAACTTATAATATTTAAAGTAGAATGTATACATCACCATCAGTAAATGTATCATTAATTTGTGTGTCAGTCTTGGCCGCCATCAGCACATCCAGCATATCGTCGCCGCCGCCACTGAGCGTCGCCTTTGCAGCCATAATCGCGCGCACCGTTTGACAAATACCCTGTAGGTCTGTCTCGTGAAAAAACGAGTTGAGCCCTAACAACTTGAGCGACCAACGGGGCAAAAATTGCATGGCCAACAATTTCCACCCTGGTACCGCGAACAGACGCCACGAGTTGCGCGAGAACGGGTGTCGCGGGTCGTTGTAGGGGTCGACGCGGGCGCTAAATCCGGCGCACGCTATGGCGCTCAGCGTAAAACAGGCGAACGTACGCTTGACGTCGCAGGGCGTGCCCGCGCGTGCGCATTCGTCGAACGCGCCGAACAACTGGCGCACAACGCACGCGTCAATAATAGCGTGCTGTTTGCGCATGCGCGTCGCTGTAAACACCGGCCGTACGGCTGCGCGCACGCGCCGCCACTGTTTGCCCGTCACTTGAAATAGTGTGCGCGCGATCACCGGGTGTCCCACTTTAGGAATGCGTGTTTTATTGTTGAACAACCGAAAGTCGGTGACCAGTATGCGGTGCACGAGCGTCGGGTCGGCCACTTGTAACACCGGTTTATTACCTTCAAATATACTGTCCGGTTTGTATATTGATAATTAATATTGATAACCATGTTGAATTGCGAATACATAAAATATTCAATAATTATTAAGTCTAATTTATTAAAATTATATGTTTATATCTGAATAGCTTATTTAATTACCCGAAAATATTACCATATTGTTTTAGTCGGCGTACTTCTAGCTCGTGCTTCGGTACGAACAACAACTCCCATAGATTGCCAAATATAATGATTGGTTTTGGCCCTTTAACACCAAGTTTATTAAAGTAATCGAAATTGTTTGTTAATGATTTGTACCTAAAATTTTATAAACAAAATTTTTTCATTGAGTAGAAAAAGAACACTCTATTGAACAAAAATTTGTACAAATATAAACTTTTATCAGTTTATAAAAGACTGATAGTTTCATTGATGGTAGTTTCATAACTAGTGTTAACAATGTTAACTTAACATAAGACTAATGCCAATTTTGGGAATAATGTTAAGTCTATGGGCATAATTAAGCTTCGCCCAACTTGTAGTTAGAGATGTTATGAAATGTTAGAAATGTTATGCCACATCTGCCCGAGAGATAATTGTCTTCAGTGGCGATGTGATAGTAATACAGTGCAACCTCTCTTGGGGGAACTTCTCTTGGGGGAACTTCTCTTGGGGGAACATCTCCTTTAGAGGAACGGATTTTTGGATATATTTTGGGTTTTCTATACCTATAACAGAACCTCCCTTGGAGGAACTTTCTCTATAGGGAACACTTTTGCCGTGCAACTGGCCGTTCCTTATGGAGGAGTTGCACTGTATAGGGCTATAGAAGTAGATTAGGGACATTTTTACCGGCTAATGGCCATATACTGAACTACGGTAGCCGCCCGAACATTTCATGTATGCATGTGTTAGGTATTGTCAAGCATATTGCTTTAATAATAAACATTCACTTTATACGTGTCACCTCTGTGTAACATCTATCACATATAAATTGAGTGCTTATGAGAAATTGTTAAAAATTAGATTAAATCATTATATTTTTAAAGCATAATTATTGGTTTTCAATCTAAGATACGCAATTTTCTTTTAATTTTGTAAAAATTGTAGTTAAAATGCGTTTATATTTTGAATTTTAATTAATTTATCTCGTCGGAATATATATAATTTATGTGTATAGGAATGCGATGTATGGTTTGTACAAATTATGATTATCTATAATAATTCTCTGTTGAGAAATTTAGTGTGCAGGCGAGCGTACAGGCAAGTTTACTAAAATGTACAGGAATGTCTCGAAATTTATAAAGAAAGTATAGGAAATGTACAGGTTTCTCATTTTACGAGTTGGTCACTCTATCTATAGCCCTATATTACTATCACATCGGCATTGAAGACAATTATCTCTCGGACAGATGACGCTTGTTAGAATAACATGATCTTTATTTATTATCTGTCATATATTTATTATCTTTGGTTATATTGTTAAAAATTATGCATTTGATTAAGCTTATATACTAAAATTACTAGTTACTAAAATTGTAATCATAACTTTAACTTACATATAAAATAAAAAGTAAGTCCAAGATATAAGTGACAGACCATAAATTAGCGCCCAATTTAGTTCCGTGGCTGGAATCAACATATTTTGATAACGGTAGTTTTACCAGGTCTAACAAATATCACAATGTTAAATATAATCTACTTTTATGGAATTTACACAATTAAAATATTAAAAACTTGTCGCTTTGAATATAACGTTTAAATATTTTTTATATAGCAATATAATTACTATTAATTTATATACTGCACAGAGAGTACTGTGTTGTGTATAGAGTGACCAACTCAAAACTTGAAAAATCGGGATTATAAGTAAAAATGGCTATAAATTTCGGGATATTTCGGGATATTTTATATATAATATCGGGATATTTTTCGGGATGCGTGTATTTGTTTAGTGTAGTTCAATATTGTGTCATTAAAACACTTTATGACTAATGTGTTGGACTAATTAGTCATAAAGTGTTATATCCCGATTTTTAAACATGAAAATTAACTTAAGGAAAAATAGTAAACAGAATTAATACTAAATAATAATTATTAAAAATGATAATATTTTTTAATGAAATGTAGAATTGAATGTTTGAATAACAAAACTGTTGTATATTATCAAATAAATAATTTGTAATACAGTAAAATTTGATCGGGATGTTCTATGGTCCCGACGAGACCCTCGTCGGGACGCTGCGCAAAATGTGTGAAATCGGGATTATCCCGATGAAATCGGGAGGGTTGGTCACTCTAGTTGTGTATCATGTAATAGTTGTTTATTTAAATTCAGTTTTTATGTGGGTCATTCTGAATTTCTAATGTCATCCTGTTTGCAGTAATATAGTTTTTGTAAATTGTACTATGTCATTTTTAATAATGCCTAGAACACAGGTGCCTTTGTTAAAAGCATTTCATTTCATGTGCACCTATCTGCCATTGATGATAGCGTTGCCAGAAAATATTTTAAATTTCCTGTATAATTGTGCAAATTTTGCCAAAAATTCCTGTATTTTCCTGTATTTCATTGTTTGTCAATTAAAACTTTAAATTCATACAATTGCCAAAGAATTATACATTTGCGAAAATTCGAGTGCTTATACAATGTCTTAGTATTAGCAATAGTAATTGAGTTAATTATTTTTAAAATTATTTGATTTGTAGCATTAGTTGAGATTGTGGGTGTACAGGATTAGGATTTTTAACAAATTTGAATATTTCAATACGTTTATAGTTTATTGCCAGAATATTTATTCCTGTATTTTTCAATGTACAGGAATGACACCTTCCTGTACTCTGCAATATTCCTTAATTCCTGTATAATACAGGTCATTCCTGTATATCTGGCAACGCTAATTGATGACCTAGAGCATTTCTCAAATGGCAAATAAAGTGCTGAAAGTGTTATTCGTGCCGATCCCGGGCGTGGGTCACGTGAATGCATGTATCGGTATTGCGGAGCGCGTGATAGCCGACGGACACAGCGCGATGTTTGTGGTGGACGAGCGCTGGTCGGGTCGACTCACGCCATACGGCTTTGAAGAGATACTGTTGAGCGAAACGTTTGAAGCGAAGGGTCGGACGATGAATGTGGACGACAGCCGCCTATCGATGCATATGTCGGTTGTGCTGAGCGGCGCAGAGCCCGTACAGAAGGCCCGACGCCGGGCGACAACACTGACGCTGTGGATAAGACAGGCCCAGTATATGGACCGTGAGTTAGAGCGTCTGGTGCCGCGCGTTCAGCCCGACGTCATTGTCATCGATCAGCACTTGCCGGTGCCGGCCGTCGAGCTATCGGGCGTTCCCTGCCTCAGGTCGTGGGCCGTCGGGCCTCTGGTCATAGTTGACGACGAGAGAGCGCCGCCGGGAATGTCAGGTTAGGGATTGGGTTACATAATAATCATCATTGAATTTACACCCAAATCTATAGGACTGTCCGCTACGGGAGATCAGCGATTATGGCAAGAGTTTCGTCAAGTGGTACGAGAGGCGACTCGAGAGCAGTGGCGGACATTCAACGACTGGGTGGTCGGCCGGGGCTGCGAACCACTTCCCGAATACTGTTTCCATAGGGGCTCGCATTACCTTAATATATATGGCTATCCCCTGGAGTTGGACTATCAGGACATCCGTCCGTTGGGTCGCAATTATGTCCGTTTTGATCATTTTCAGCGCACCGAACGGCACTTGACATTCGCAGTGCCGCCAGAGTTAGCCGCAAAGCCCGGAGCGTTGGTCTACTTCTCTCTCGGCTCATATGGCGCGACGAACGTGCAAAACATTTTGGGTCGCCATTTTGGCCAAATCTCCGCACCGTTTCATCGTATCGATGGGTCCGAAGCATAAGGAGTACACTCTGGCCGACAATATGTGGGGCGCGGAGTCTGTGTTGCAGATCCGAGTCCTACCGCTCGTGGATCTCGTGCTAACACACGGCGGCGTAAATACCGTCAACGAAAGTCTATACTTCGGTCGACCGATGATAGCTATGTCTGTATTTGCCGATCAAAACGATAACTCACAGCAACTGCACGACAAGGGCTTTGGTCTACGACTGGACGCATACAAGTGCTTGGAGGAGGAGCTGTTGGCGGCGATCGAGACTTTGCTCAACGATCGCCGATTGGCTGAACGCTTGGCCGAAGTCTCCCGAAGAATACAAACCGATAATAGTTTGGCAAAAGTGTCGCAACTTATTGAGGATTTTGTTCAAAATCCGCGCAAATATATTGACTAGTATTATCAATATACAGTATTACTTTTTATTACCTTTATTATTACCTTAACTTTATTATGTTTTATAATTACTGTACTAATAATTAAAATAATAAATGAACTAGTAGAATCTAGCTTACATTTTAATAATGTCTAGTCTCTATTTTTCGGGAACTCCCGAATAAATTTAGTGTATAAAAACACCGGGAATTACATACCGTTAGGCGTATGGGCTAAAATAGGACCAATATATATAGTTTTTATATTCCTGATTTTTCCCGATTTTGGTATATTTTGAGAAAATCCCGAAAAGTCCCGAAAACTCCCGAACAGTCTCGAATACTCCCGATTATGAGAAAAATAGTCCCGAAAACGCACTTTTGCCACGAAAAACCTCTATAATCATCGCTTTTTCTTTAAATATTTTAATGAAATGTTAAATAAATACCAAAAACTGTTATAAAGTTCAAATAATGTGTGATAAAGAGACTATATGAAAGTTAAACTTAAAACATATGACAATTCATTTCATGCTATTTTAAAATTATATTTGTCTCCGTCGAAGTCGAGCGTTTTTTTTTCTCAATTTAAGAATATTATTACAAATAGAAAGCATAAATTTACAGAAGAGAATCTCAAATTTCATGTTATTATCAAATATAATTCATTTTTAAATGCATAATTATTGTTATAATGTCAAAATATAATAAATTTTAACTCCCGATAATTTCCCGAATTTGACTGTTTTATGTTCCCGAATCCCGCCCGAATTTGGGTGTTTTTACTCCCGAAAAATAGAGACTCTAGTAATGTCATGTAATTGTTGAGACTATATTCAATTTATTGTTTAGACTAACTGAAAATAACACAACCCATTTTTTATTACAAAAGTAATACTTGTTTACAATTAATTGTTTATTTATTATTCAAATAACTTTGTATATTATAGGTTATTTAATAATTAAGTAATTTTAGCTGTTTTTCATACATATTATAATATATTGACTATTTGATTCCTTATATTTACCAATAATGCAATGCTCTGGTAATACTGTAAGTCACATTAATATAATACGGTATAAAAGCAACAGTTACAATTTATTATGCTCAACTAAATTGACTATTAATTAACAATAATTATAAATTTCTTAATTAAATGCCATTTATTAAACAAGATTTTCAATCATTTCGGCCGCTCTTTGAATGCTTTGCGAATTTTCTATGCGTTTTGAAGCGACGGATAATTTATATTTTAATTCCTTATCATTCAATAGCTTTTCAATAGAGTCAAGCAATTCGTGCTCTGAAACGGTGTGCGGATTAAGTCTAATCCCATAACCCTTTTCCATAACTCTCTGCGCGTTATCGTATTGATCGCCAAAGAATGGCATTACGATCATTGGTTTACCGCAACTCAATGTTTCGGTGATAGTGTTGTTCCCGCCGTGTGTTATGACCGCATCTACTAATGGCAGGACTTTTGTCTGCGGGACTGACGGCTCGCCCCACATATTGGCCGCCAATTCATACGTGTCTCCAGAAACTCCTTTCGAGACAATGAACTTGTGCTGACTATTGGCCAGAATAGACACCAATCGCTTCATTAGCGCCGCATTTGCCGAACAGATAGAACCCAATGAGAGATAAATTAGTTTACTTTTCTCGATATCTCTGTCCCGGAATTGATCGGGAATTTCAAAGCCCTGTTTCTCTCCTTTTCTCATAAATGTGTCGACTCTTATCCACTTCTCGGGAAGTGGTCTGAGATCTAAGTAATCGAGTTCTTCGGGAAAGCCATAGATATTAAGATAAGGCGAGTCTGCGATGCCTTTGTCTCCGGTGTTTGCGGGAAAGCCTTCCTCTTTCATCCATTGGTTGTATTTATTGTTCAACTCTTTATTAAAATGTTTCGATAATTCCCTGAATTCCTCCCATTCTTGTCGATCACCGTTTGAAGGATAGCCTAAATGCAACGATTAGTACTATATACTTTAAATGTAATCAAAAATTACTCCTCAATACTCCACAGCATCTAACCATCGTGTTGTAATTTATATAACATTCATACATGTCCCTAATATTAAGTATATATTTAATAAACCCTTTGGTGATTAAATAACCATGTTATATTACAAACACCCCTATTTCATTCTAATCTCTTTTGTTATATAATAAATACTACTGTATATAATAAATACTACTGTATATAATTAAATACTCAATGAATATATAGTTACTAACAAATACTGACCCGATTTACAGGGAGGAGTCCTCTCGTCATTGATAGCCGATAATGGGTTACAAATAAATACATTAATCCACGGTTTGCTTGAGTGGATTAGCGTTGGAGAAGCGACCAAATGGCTGACAATATAGACGTCGGGATTGTGTTTAGCTATAATCGCCTTAAGCTGGGGTTCGGCGGCTCTCAAGCGGTCGACTAAAAACAAATGTCGTGAAGAATTGAGCTGTAATTTCATGGATTCAATCGGTGTTAAGTCAGAGAGAAGTCCCGATTGGAGAAATATTTTGCCACTACTTTCGCCCGGTTTTAAGCCTCGCGTCGCCTCCGATGTGATTATCTCTTCGATGAATCCAAACGGAGATAATATTCCCTGAAATGTCTGGTCGACGGCGAACACCACTTTATGGCGGCGACTGACCAGCGCTTCGCCCAAACCTATACAGGGGTTAACATAGCCTACGCTAGAATGCGGGGCAAATAATATAGTTAATTGTTTAGACATTGTTTCGGTTACACTTTAGTCTTAAGTAAACCGTAAATAACAATTACATAGATTTTCGAAATTAACACTATTAATTAATTAAATTTAATAAATTAATGAATACTACATAACATTTACAAATTATTATATTATAAAATAATTAATCTAATATTGATAACAATTAATCTTTCGTGCAATTACTAAAATAACAATTTTAATAATATGTAACTTTATATAAACGAGTAGTAAGTTTTGCAGAATATAAGTGATAAGAGAATTTCAAAGCAATAACAACATGAGTTTGCATAAAAACAAGTTATTTTGCAATTCATTTATTACTGCGATCACTGCTTACGTGTAAAATGTACATGTTGCACATGGCCCATTTTGGTGAAATTAGGCTTAAATTGTAAATTAGGGTGAAATATTTGCTCGTAAAATTACTAAACAAGGATCACACAGCGATACTATACGTTAACCACAATTCGGGAAATGCATCAAAGATTTTAAAATTTTTCAATACTATTGTTAG
>CAJPIZ010002104.1:0-14508 GCA_905368565.1 Medioppia subpectinata
TCTCTCTCTCTCTCTCTCTCTCTCTCATTCTTTCAATCACTTGTGATTTGAATTTTCTGAGCTTTTATTTGAATGTTTGAGAGAAGAAATAAATTGAGATAAAAAACAAACTTATTTTTTCTCAAACAGTAAACACAAGTCAATCGGAGAGCAAAAAAATTCACAATAGATTTGAAAAATACAAAAGCCATCGAAATAATAGGGAATAAACTTGTATTTCAATTGACATTTTCTCTCAAACATTATGTGTTTGTATTAATAAAATTGAAATTAAATTTTATGTTTTATTTTTTATTCAAACGTTTAAACAAATTCCTGAACAAAATAACTCTCTTATAAAACAGAAATCTAATTGAAATTTGTATATAAACTGAATTTTCATTTATAAAATAAATAGTAGTTTTAAAAATAGACTTTAATTTTGCGCAAAAATATTTAGTGAATAGAAAATTGTATTTTGAATTAAATTGAATTGAATTAAAGTTTCATTAAATTGATGCCAAAAAAGGATTTTACAAAAAAGCGTTTAAATAGAAAAATAATAATTATTATGTAATAAAACATAGCATTTCTTAAAACCATTTTTACGGAGCATTAATGTCTCAATCAATTCATCAAAAACTATTTGAAACACATTTTTTCCATTGAATATAATTACAAAAAAATAATACCTAAATCTCTTTCAAATTATTTCGTATATAAAACTATATATAAAGCTCTCAATTGAGTAATAATGAGCTCTAAATCTCAATCATAGGAGAAATTGCTATCAAAGAGAAGGAGAAATATTTATTAAAAAATTAAGTGAAAAGTCTTTTGAATGTAATTTCATTTAAGCCCTTAATTAAAAGATAACGATTACGAGAGTATTATATAATGAATACGAGTGTATAATATGTGATATGAAATGAAAATTGCATTGTATTTAATGAGCGGATTATTTGCCATACATTTGAGTCGAAGATTTTATTTTGTTTTTTGATGAATTACTCGCTGTATATCTGATTGCAAACTAAGGATAGCCTTATATAACATTATTTAATGTATGAGAGAGAGAGAGAGAGAGACTGAATCTTGTTATGTATTTTTCACAATAAAATTAATACTAAAGTGAATAAAATTGTATTTAATTCCCTTTCAATCACATCCAGAGATAACAATATATATAATAAGTGAATAAAAAATATCTCAAAATTTTATACTCATTTAATAAGTAGAGTAAAAAACAAATGAGTTTTTGTATGTAATTCATTGCAAATATTCAATAACTATTCAATAATTTATATCAAAGGGAAAAATACTTTGCATTTAAAACACATTATTTATTGCATAACACAAATCATTACTAAAATATGTATTTAATATTGTTTTTGCATTGAAATACGTGAAAACACTTTGCCTTTTTGCCACATAACCAGCTCCTATTTAGCTGCAAATAACTATGTTGGTGGTTTTGATTAATATGGGTCAGGTGCTGCTGTGCTATTACCACATGCCCAGCTACTACTTACTACTAATACAAAGCTACTAACAACTTGTGCAATTTGCTCCAGTAGTTTGTACAGCAAATTTTTGTTATTACAGATTGCGGTTTGTGTTCACTGTGTGTCCCAGAAATCAGATCAGAAAATATTTTTCTCTGAATATAATTAATATTGTATATTATATGCGAGAGAGAGAGAGAGAGAGAGAGAGCAAAAGGAGATATAAATACATATGTGTTGTAAACAGTGTGTGGAAGTTATGCATAAGGAGTTAAAACTATGCCATACATTATCAGTACATATAAATTAAGTAATGGTTTTTCTCTGTATGTAAGAAAGATTTTGTTATGATATATATTTGTCTCCCATTTTTCCGCACATTTGGCTTAAAAATTAGGAAATTATTTGTGAAAAATATTAAGCGAAGGAAGAAGTGAGAGAGTTCATTAGAAAAAGTTATACCAAAAGTATTTACTGTCTATACTGTAAGATAAGGACTCATTAAAGTGTTTAAATCTCTATTAAATACCCTCTCAATCGTATGACCAAAAGAGATACAGTATTTTATTTTCTCACTAACTATTAAATTAAATTTATTGTGTCCTCTCGTTATGACTGCAAACTCAATACACATCTCATCTAATAGTTTGTGACAAAACACATAAGGATTGAGTCGTTTTCAACCGAGAGATTGAGTTTTCAAGACAAGAATTTTCATTGCATTTGTGGCCACTTTTCAGCCATCGATTCATATCTTTATAATTATAGTAATAATTAAATAACTTTTTTGTCGTTTAAATCTCTATTTATCTCTTAATATATAAGAAATATTGTGATATTTATATATTATTTGCATCAAATAATTAAATCAATTTCCTATTTATTTTTAATCTGTATTTCAAATAAACCACAAATGAAAAAATATAGTCGCTGTCTGTTTGTCTCTCTCTCTCTCTCTCTCTCTCTCTCTCTCTCTCAGGCCTCCCTTAGAGCGAGAAATATTACGCCCACTTAACAAACACATGGGGTGTTCATAGAGAGACACATACACTGTATAGTCGACTATCAGATCATTTGCCCAAAAAAATAGTAAAAACAATTTCATATATTTTTGTAGTAAATTCAATGTTTCTATTTCTCAAGAAAAGCCCAAAATTTTGGCAATTTTTTCTGGCGAAAAACCATTTATCGAGTGCTTTCCGTGGAGTGAAGTGTTAAGAAAATATTGAATAAAAATTACAGTAAAAATAATGATTATTTTTATTTCGTGTTCACCCATGTATTGAACTTATATATTGAAACAACTTGAATAACTCAGCAGGGGTGTTTTTTGGTCTGTAACATACAGGTAGATTTGGGAGCACATCCCTGTGCGTTAAACACAGGGCTTTCCATACAAAATACATGGTATTTCTATATTTGCTAATTTTCCAATACATTTAATATAATGTATGCAAATTAAACCCTCGATATCATTGGAAATATACAAAATTTATTCACTGTATAGGGAGTACACAAACTGTTTGTCTTATTACAAGCAAATGATATACATTTTACATTAACAATACACAATATATTTGTTGGTAATATCTCTTGGTGAAATCAGTTCCGTTTCATTTATGTGTGTTATTTATATTGAGGTTTATTATAGTATTTCTATCACTTAATGCTAATTTAAATGTTGTTTTCTACGGCTAAACATGTATAGCAATCGTATAGTAAATTACAATTTGATTATTATTACAGCGAGAATAGTGTGTATGAAAAAAATAAATCACTTTTTTCTCTCCCATTTCAGTGCACTTATTATTATTTCTTTCAGAAAACAACACAAAGTATTCAACAGTCGATTGAGATTATGATTATTATATACGAAATTGAATGAAAAATATTGTGTATATATTTTTATATTACACTTCATTTCCGAGTATTTAAGCGCTTGAAAAATGAGGTCTTTGTACTCCAAGTCTCTCTCTCTCTCTCTCTCTCTCTCTCTCTCTCTCTCTCTCTCTNCTCTCTCTCTCTCTCTCTCTCTCTCTCTCTCTCAATCAGCACAAGTATACAGTACTTTCACTATACAGTGAATGGTGTATATTATATAACTTATACCAACCAAATGGTCTCTTATCTAAGTGTTGGTCATTTATTGTTTGATATAAAGTGTATATAAAATATCATACAATTTATTATAAACACAAAAAAGCGTATTTTACTCGGATTTCTATGTATACGACTATTACAAAACATATATCGTAATACCCGGTGTAGTCTTAACAGGCAACAGATATTACCTTATTGTGTATTTGTATGTATGGTATATATTCGGTTGGGGAACAGTATATTGCGGTATTGTATTGCCTGTGATATAATTTAATGACATTTACTTCACTAGTTATATATATATAATGGTTGAGAGAGAAACGTATCAATTTATACCGGGATTGAAATATTTTGTTTTTGCTTTAGTTTTGTTTAGGCAATTGTCTCGTAAAATATAATGTATAATACAATTGAATGGGAGAAAAATGCATTGAGAAAAAACACAACAATAATAAATATAACAAAACAACAAAAAACAAAACAAAATCTTATTATCAATTCTTTGCGTACAATCACTTCAAAAGTGAGAGTAATACAATTGAATGGGAGAAAAATGCATTGAGAAAAAACACAACAATAATAAATATAACAAAACAACAAAAAACAAAACAAAATCTTATTATCAATTCTTTGCGTACAATCACTTCAAAAGTGAGAGTATAGTAGACTTGTATAAACCCTTTTCCGACTTAGCTTTTGATTCATAATTTTATTTATTTATTTATTGTTTGTTTTTTCACTTAAATTCTCCATTCATTTACTGGAGAAAAATCTTTTCTCTTTTGACTTTTGGAAATTAATGTGTTTTTATATATAAATATATTTATGTCGGAAATATTACCACTGCTTTCACTCACTTTCTCTCTCTCTCTCTCTCTCTCTCTCTCTCTCTCTCTCTCTCTGCGCTATATATTATTTATTGTATGAATTAATTGAGTGAATAAATGCATTCATAATAAGTGGTGTGAAAAAAGTGAATATACTTTCGCTTATTTAACGTCTCTTTTTTAGTTTTGTTTTGTATAAATGTCTGAAATGTTTGCATTTACGCCATCCTCTCCTCCCTTATGCTATAAATTGATAAATTATTTTATATAATAAATGAATGAATGAAAGATATTTATATTGAAATCTATGTGCGATTATTTAATGCTAAATATTTGTCAAGATAAATAACCTTCGACAAATTTCTATTTTAATTTTGTTACTAGACTTCAAAGTAATTTTTTATTATAAATTATACAACTATTATATATGCAATCATTTGTGAGATTCACTGAATGTTTGAATTGAATTGAATGAACATATTGTGGAGAGAGAGAGAGAGAGAGAGAGAGAGAGAGAGAGAGAATCAAACAAAAAATTTCATTCAAAAACTTTTTTGTGTTGAATTTAATTCAATTCATTCACTATTTGGCTATTTAAACAATATGATTTGATAAATTGCGTATTTTATAATTAAATAATACATAAAGCGATAATAAATCTCGTGTTTTATTTTATGACCTCTTTTTGGTTTACTTTCGTTTCGGCTGTGTGTTTATCACCTCGAAAACACTGGAGAAAACGTTTGAATATTTAAAGCAACAAAAAAGTTGGTGAAAAATCATTCATTTTCCCCATTCATTTCATTTCTCATCCTCTCGTCTATCGCCGACTCTTTCTCTGCTATTAATATATTATAAATATTATAAACAACTCTTGAGTTTCTTTTCTTGTATACACAAAAAAGTGTTATTTTTGGGCCACAAATGAAATTATGTTATAATTTATTATTTATAAAAACTTTTCTCAATCCCTTTTCCTCTTTATATATATTCCCATTATATCTGTTGTTTGTCACCAGAAGTCTGTGTGAGAGACCATTTATAACGTTAAATACAATCGTAATCTCATTCACAGGAATCGCAAAAATATTGTGAATTTATTTAAATAAGAAAAAAACTAATTCTGAATATCAATTGTACGGCTGAAGACCCCGTAGTGTTTGCTCTACAATAGGCCTCCAGTACTCCAATGGGACTACCATTGGGTTTAAAGCCCATACAAAAGCCAATAGTCCTCTACACAGGCCCTAAGCCGTCGCGCAGCAGTTAATTTGTTATACTAAACTATTTAACGCATAAAATATTAATTTATTATGTATTTCGCTATTATTTAGAGCACAAAATAAAATACTGGAGAAAAACCAAATGAAAGCAAAGCCGACACACAAATAGTGGAGAGAAAACACTGGAGAAAACGTTTGAATATTTAAAGCAACAAAAAAGTTGGTGAAAAATCATTCATTTTTCCCATTCATTTCATTTCTCATCCTCTCGTCTATCGCCGACTCTTTCACTGCTATTAATATATTATAAATATTATAAACAACTCTTGAGTTTCTTTTCTTGTATACACAAAAAAGTGTTATTTTTGGGCCACAAATGAAATTATGTTATAATTTACTATTTATAAAAACTTTTCTCAATCCCTTTTCCTCTTTATATATTCCCATTATATCTGTTGTTTGTCACCAGAAGTCTGTGTGAGAGAGCCTTTTGAGAGACCATTTATAACGTTAAATACAATCGTAATCTCATTCACAGGAATCGCAAAAATATTGTGAATTTATTTAAATAAGAAAAAAACTAATTCTGAATATCAATTGTATGACTGAAGACCCCGTAGTGTTTGCTCTACAATAGGCCTCCAGTACTCCAATGGGACTACCATTGGGTTTAAAGCCCATACAAAAGCCAATAGTCCTCTACACAGGCCCTAAGCCGTCGCGCAGCAGTTAACCGGTCGTCCCAAACAAACGGGTGCTCTCATGGTATCCATCATACATTTTATATATACTTTTTGGCTATACATACATGTACTGAATGTGAGCGATGATTTAAATCTCTGTCTCTCTTTTTGCCCTCTCTTTCTCTCTCCCACATTGTGTCAAATGCTTGACTCTCTTACTGTTTAACCACTGACTGTCCTCCCAGTCCGCAGTCCTCTCTCCTTCTCTCCCTTTGCCTACCGTTTAGTTGAATAAGTAGTCGACATAAAAGACTCGTAACGTTAATATTCAAATATTTCAATATCCAAATTGTCCTAATATTCCGGTGCTTTCTCTCTACGAGACTCTCTCTTTCTCTCTCCCATTCAATTGTGGCCCAACAGTGGGTCTCTCGCGGGGAGAGAGAGACTAATGTTAGGCGAGAGAGAGAGAAAAATAAATAGTGAGACGAATGAGGAAACTATTTTCGCTATTGAATCCATAGGTCTGGCAAACAGTAGCCCCCGATATATACGTATATATACAGCACTGGGATTCCAGTGTTGGGTAAGGGCTAAGAAAGAGTCATTTCTTAAATACATATACGTGTGTATACCGTATGAGAGAGCACTGGTATGACATATTTTGTGTGCTGTGCCACCACTGGTATACATACAAACATCGGTAGTAAACACGCTGTAAATTCAGTGATGCGAACCAAAGCCGGCTATTTTTCTCCTCACCAACCAATACAGCCATACCTTTAGTGTTTAGTTCAGTCAATCCAATCGGTAGGCCTACCTGTGCTCTACACACAGTCACTGCCTGTGCTCTCTCTGAAGCTAATTGAAATGCCCATTGAATGTGAGGGGATTTTTTCTCTCCCATTCTCTTTCTTGTCTTTTCAATCATTTTTCTCTTTTATACGAAAATTTTTTATTTTCAATTCAATTCTCTTTTCTCTCTCTTAATACTGTATATAATACATTCCTTTGGACCAAATGGTCGACTGATGTGTGTTTCTGCCGGTCCTTTGACTCCTATGTGTAACTACTATACGAAGAGAGAGAGAGAGAGAGAGAGAGAGAGAGAGCAAAGAAAACTAATACTTATACTGTTGGATAAGAAAAACTTATGTCTAATAATCTTCAATAGAAAAATCAGTATAATTTCAATTCATTGAAAGAGAATGAAAGAAAGAGAGCAAAGAATATAAGAATATTTTTAATTTATTGTAAAGAGAGAGAGAGAGAGAGAGAGAGAGCAATGGATGGCCAAGTGATAAACGTAGCGCACAATTGAAAGTCTTTCAAGTGTTGTGAATCTATTGAAGCATTCATTGTAATGGAGTGACACATACTATACAACCACATCATATACCAGTCCTTAGGCCTGCCCTGTGCTCTCTCTCTCTCTCTCTCTCTCTCTTTACAATAAATTAAAAATATTCTTATATTCTTTGCTCTCTTTCTTTCATTCTCTTTCAATGAATTGAAATTATACTGATTTTTCGCCCCAAATGTTATGTTTGAAGACTTATTATTGAAGATTATTAGACATAAGTTTTTCTTATCCAACAGTATAAGTATTAGTTTTCTTTGCTCTCTCTCTCTCTCTCTCTCTCTCTCTCTCTCTCTCTCCACCACTCTCTTCAGTCACTCATTGAATGCTTTTCTTTAAAAAATACTTGAAAACATTTCTCAAATAACTTGTTATAATGATTATTGTTATGCTATTCATATCATTACCGATAATAACAATTGGTTTTTATTGTATTATATATTCCTTTGGCATAAAGTTTAAGAAAATGAAATGAAATGTCAAATATATATAATAGTTGTGAGCGTTTTAATAGTTTTTCTCTCGTTAAATGAATTGTGAATAAAATGGGAATTAAATCTAAAATAAGTGTATATTTGAGAGCAAAAGAGGGAGAAAAAAATAAACTAACGTTTGAAAAATTATTATTACTTTTTCTTTCTCTAATGTTTCAACTGTTTTGTGAATATAATTTGCATTCAAATATGAAATACAAATCCTATTCAGAAGTTTTCATTCTTCTCTGTATAAACAATAGTTTCGTTCAAAGATAGAGAGAGAGAGAGAGAGAGAGAGAGTCATGAAAAAGAAAAAAGAGATTATTTATACATACAATCAAAAGTTAGTTTCAAATATAAAAAAGCAAATTATTTTGGCAATTGGTGTGGCTTTAGTGCCAAAGCCTGAGATGCAATCCAATTTAGTTGGACGTTGCGGGCCATACACCATACCAGGACACTTAACCCATAAGTTTTTGCTAAATAAAAATAAATAAACACAAACTCCATATGGTATTCCTGGTTACACAAGATTTACCATCATATATAAAATCGATCGATTGATACAAACGAGACAGAGAGAGAGAGAGAGAGAGAGAGAGAGAGAGAGAGAACTCAATTAAAATAAAAATCTCTTTTTTCATACAATTCTTTTGTTGCAAATTTTTATCAAACATTTTAAATCCGGGCCAACACTGGAGATCATATGGATTAGTATAATCGGGGCCTTCCCTTCGCCCATACATACTGTGTGTTCACGTAAAACATACTCAATATCCCGATCCCTGCCCTACAGTATCCCAACCTAACAGTGCGTTATCTGTAATAATTGAATGTCAGTTCATATTTCCGTCATTTTGGTGGCGAGTGTTTGCTTTAATTTTTACCATTATTTATGTGTTTTTCACATTTCTCTCTCTCTCTCTCTATCTCTCTCTCGGCTGTCGAGTTGGCGTTATTTCGCTGTCGAGTGAAACAAATTCTTGTTTCTTTCGGGACTAAAAACAAGAATTTAACGCCAATTATAATGAATTTTTGTTTTTATTGAACACCACTTTTTGTGGTGCTCTCCGAGTGTTGTGAGGCTTCAAATCCATTATTCACTGTCTCTTACGATCCGTACGTATATATAACAGATCCACACAATCAGTATGTGTTTCCACATTCGCACCCGACTTTCTTCCCCCTCTGTCTCTATATCCATAGCCAATACATACGGTATATACCGGTGCCTACCATAGAGACAGTGCACTATCTCTACCCCCACTATCTATCACTGGTTTGGCACAGTTGAGAGGTTTGATATGATTAAATAAGTGTGCGTTTTAAGGGCTCACATGTGGCCAAACACAGGCACAGGTATATACAGTACACTACATGAGCCGTATATACACTACACTCACACTTGAAATGCATTCAATGTCTTTCAGACAGCGATCCTCAGCGACGAAGAAGTTAGTGGTAGTGAGAGATGTGAATACACTCTCACTCTGAAGGCGATATGCATTGCCAGTGCTGTGGCTGTTGGACACCGACTGCGAGCCAACTATTAAACAAAACCAGCGAGATATAAAAAACAGCAACACCGCATACATGCATATAAATACCTGTATAATACCTGTATATACAGTGTATGTGTGTATATTTATACCTGGTATGGTGTATGGCCCGCAACGTCCAACTAAATTGGATTGCATCTCAGGCTTTGGCACTAAAGCCACACCAATTGCCAAAATAATTTGCTTTTTTATATTTGAAACTAACTTTTGATTGTATGTATAAATAATCTCTTTTTTCTTTTTCATGACTCTCTCTCTTTCTCTCTCGTTTGTATCAATCGATCGATTTTATATATGATGGTAAATCTTGTGTAACCAGGAATACCATATGGAGTTTGTGTTTATTTATTTTTATTTAGCAAAAACTTATGGGTTAAGTGCACTCTCTGTCCCCTACCCTCTCTCTCCCCACACAAACACAACAATTTAAATGTCATAATTAGCGATCCATAAGCTATTTAATGTTTATTCTATACCATGTATTAAAATACACATATTTTTTGTTGGTTATAATAATGGGTTTCATATTTATGTCAATGTTATTACGATTATGCGGTTATGGGCTCTCTCTTTGCTGGTGACCCCTCACCAGGTTTTTGTTGTTGGAGTGCATCTATCTGTGCTCTCTCTCTCTCTCTCTCTCTCTCTCTCTCTCTCTCTCTCTCTCTCTATCCGCTGTTAAGGTGTGAACTGGTTTCGCAGGTATACGCTTGAAATGACATAACTTTACTGGAAATTTACTACTCGAACAAATTGGTTGAAAATGGTAAAAAAAACATATTCACAAAACTTTAAACATCCAACAAATACTACAGACATCACACAAAACAACACACATCGAAGTTATTTCTCAATATTTATATAGTGTTTGCCAAAAATTATATGTATTTTATTCTCGCAAACATAAACTCGTATTTATTTTTTGAAAACATTTTTTATATTTCACTTTTTATGTAATAATACCATAAAAATTGTGTGAGTTTTTAGAGCTAGAAATTATGTCCAGTGTTTACAATACGAGACATTCATTCATATATCCATCACAACGTATAATGAAATATAACTTTATTTTTATGTTTTTTATACCAAAAAAAATCTCGACGTCTTTGTCTTCTTATGAAACAGAGATGTTTGGACACAAGTCTTACATGAATGAGATTTTTTTCTGTGCTGTTTATTGTTGTCTATGGTATCGACTTTTTGGCTGTCATTACAAAACCTAAACGACAACTTTTATGTCTCTATTTTACAGAATATATATCTCTCTCTCTTACTTTGTATTCAGTATTAACTTGTGATCTGGTTTTTTATCATGTTTTGTTGTGTCACACTTGTTGTCTGTATGTGTCTATGTGTTCATTATATACGGACATACACTACTGGAAACACTGTATTGTTTGGTATTGTCATACAATATTGGATAAACATGTTGCTTTTTCGTTGCCAATAAGAATCCGGGCTAATTCACTGGGCATACAATTTCTCGATACAACAAAAACTATGTTATTTTTTCATTTATTGAGTCGGAATATAACAACAGAGAGAATATACTGTATATACCTTTACAGGTGTCTAAAAAACAAGTGTCAACTAAAATGCATGAATCTCTTCATTCAATTTCATTATTATATTGTGAATGTCTTTATTATTAACACAATTATCGTGTGTATAATTCACTATAAAATGTGTACATTTTTTTATTGCTTTACTTATTTTTTTGTATGTGAATGAAAATTACTGGAAAATTGTATGATTTTAATCATTCACTCAATGCTTGTATACTTATTGGCAAAGAAATCGGTTTATGATTTAATTTTTGATTTTATATTATGCTCTCAATAAAGTCAAGCGTTTTATTATTTTAATTGATTAATAACTTAATCGCATAAAAGTTAGATTAAATAAATATATACATACAAAACACATGATTATATATTGTATGTAAAGTTTATATATGAAAAAACTATAACTTAACCGGAAAACAAATAAAACAAAAAGAAAAAGCGTTTTTGAATTAAAATCTGTGATAAATTGTATTTAACTCTCAATTTTCTCATTAATCACTAGTTGTCTGATAAGCCATTTGAATGTAAGTAAGAAAAACAACGTTTAAAATTGTATAATAAAAAAGCCATAAGAAACTATTTTGAATAACAAAACAATATTCACTACATTATATATTGGGTACACTAATCTCCTTGTATACTGTATACACTGTGCACATACTGTACATACACTTTAATTTTTAGATAATGTGTAAATTTATACATTTTAATTTAACTTCACAACTAGTTTTAACTATTTATTTATCATCAATAGTGTAGTGAATACGTGTGTGAACTGAATATCGAGATAAATATATTTATTTATATTCATTCAATTGAAATTGAATTCAAATTAATGTTAGTTTTGTTGTTATTGTTTTGGAAAGTAATGCAAAAATAACAAAAAACAACAAAACAAAGAAGAAATATATATTCACTTCATATATTTACCCACACCTAAAATTCAGATCAAACTCTCTCTCTCTCTCTCTCTCTCTCTCTCCCAATCGCACCATCACTTTCTTGAACGACATACCTATCCTCCAGGGCTTATATAACTTACAATAAATGGTTTCGAGTGCGAGAGAGAGAGAGAGAGAGAGAGAGAGAGAGAAAGAGAGAGAGAGAGAGAGAGAGAATAAGAAAACTTCTAGCATAAATGAAAAACACATTTTATACATAATGTCTGTCCAATCCTCTCTCAATACATAGATATTTATACTATTGATATGTGTTTGCGATCGTAGAAAATGATACTTCATTTAAAGGGATAACGAAATAAATAAAAAGCTAAACAACAAAATAAAACTCAAAGAGTGAAATAACATTTGATTTTAATGTCCTAAACGTATATAAAAAGCCCAATGAATAGTGAGTCCTATCAGTCCTTCAATTCACTCAATAAGTATTAAAAAGACTTATTTTTATGTATAACTCAATTGCAAATCAAGATTACGAGAGGAGATGTCGTTTGACTTTAAACACTCGTTATCTCTCCTAAAATACTGTATTTTATATTCTCATTGAATACTATGGTATCAAATAAATTGAAGCCCCGGTTATAGCCCTACCGACGCGTTTCATAAAACCCGATCTCAATCTCGGGCTATAATAAAGTTTAAAATGAAAAATATCTGCAATAGAAACAAAATAGTGAAAATCTCTCTCTCTCTCTCTCTCTCTCTCTCTCTTAATGAATAGAAAAGACCCGTAAGACTTGACTAATAATAAAATTACAGACTATTTGAGGCATAGATTGAGTGTTTTTTGGGTAAAACTCTTTAGGTTTGAGAGAGATAGGGGAGAGAGCTATTATTTTTTTAAGTTTGCATTTTAAACGGTTTAAAACCCCTTTCCAAAGAGCATCTATACCTGTATTTAGCGTTTCATAATAATAGTTAAGTAAAATTAGCCCAAAAAAATATATGAGACACTTATACACAACACTTATAATTAAAGAGTTTGGCCCTTATTTTTGTAACTAATTTTTTTTGTGGGGAGAAATTTGTTATTTTCATTTACCAATCGGTTAACAATCGTTTAATATTGTATATACAATATATATTTGTTAGTATCGATACCCACTAATTAACATAGTTTGTTAGTAGCGGTGGTGGTAGTAGTGGTGGTCGGCATCACAATAGTCTGGCTATCGTTTTGGGCTTCTGGTGCCCAAACGATGGCCAGGTTTTGCCATACATTTAGTCTCTCCTATCATTAACTGGTGTTTCATTTCCTTTGAGTCGTTAATTATTAGCCGTATTTTTTCCATAAAAAAAATATAATACATTTTTTTCACTCAACTCTTTTGATAATAGCATATTTTTGAGGCCCAAAACGACTTATATTTATTTAAACTCATTATTATAAAAGATATATTAACCCAAAAGCTAATTGGGATGTGACCTAATATCTCTCTCTCTCTCTCTCTCTCTCTCTCTCTCTATTCGCTGTTAAGGTGTGAACTGGTTTCGCAGGTATACGCTTGAAATGACATAACTTTACTGGAAATTTACTACTCGAACAAATTGGTTGAAAATGGTAAAAAACATATTCACAAAACTTTAAACATTAAACATCCAACAAATACTACAGACATTACAAAACAACACACATCGAAGTTATTTCTCAATATTTATATAGTGTTTGCCAAAAATTATATGTATTTTATTTTCGCAAACATAAACTCATATATATTTTTTGAAAACAATTTTTATATTTCACTTTTTTATGTAATAATACCGTAAAAATTGTGCGAGTTTTTATGGCTAGAAATTATGTCCAGTGTTTACGATAAGAGACATTCATTCATATATCCATCACAACGTATAATGAAATATAACTTTATTTTTATGTTTTTTATACACAAAAAAAAATCTCGACGTCTTTGTCTTCTTATGAAACAGAGACAGAGATGTTTGGACACAAGTCTTACACGAATGAGATTTTTTGCGCTGTTTATTGTTGTCTATGGTATCGACTTTTTGGCTGTCATTACAAAACCTAAACGACAACTTTTATGTCTCTATTTTACAGAATATATATCTCACTCTGTATTCAGCATTAACTTGTGATCTGGTTTTTTATCATGTTTTGTTATGTCACACTTGTTGTCTGTATGTTTGTATGTGTTCATTATATACGGACATACACTACTGGAAACACTGTATTGTTTGGTATTGTCATACAATATTGGATAAACATGTTGCTTTTTCGTTGCCAATAAGAATCCGGGCTAATTCACTGGGCATA
>CAJPIZ010002105.1:0-10370 GCA_905368565.1 Medioppia subpectinata
TCTCTCTCTCTCTCTCTCTCTCAGATGAATATTACTTTTCATAAAGTTTTTTATATAATCCGTGAGAATTCACATTAAGACTAACCTAAATATCTGACGCTTTAAATTAAAATACATTCAAGAAAAAGAGATTTAAACGAAGAGAAAAATAAAAGTCTTTTTTCATAATGTATTTTAAAATATAATTCTCGCAGTAATTCAAGAATAAAAAGGGGCTAAAAATGAAACCAAAATCTCATATTTAAAATATGGGCACAATTTGTGAGCGAAGATAAAGTATTGGCGCAAAAATATATGTCAAAAGCGATGGGAAAACTCATTCAATACTTATTTATTCATTTGGGAATAAATAAAAATATCATTAAATAATAATAAAACTAAAATATTAGAAAAATACATAAAATGTAATTTCAATTTTATTCCCTAACATATCAGACAATACCGTTTCGAGGATTTAAATCACATTTCTTTCACTGTTTTTTACAAATCAATCGAAAAGAAAAGATTTAAATGAAAGTAAGTTTTCTCTTTTAAAATATGATTTGTTTGTCTGAAGAAAAAATTACTTTTTTGCTACTCTTTACCTCATAATTGAGCACAAAATACATTCAATTACTCTGTATTTCAAAGATTAAAATATTATTGAGAAAAGATTAGTAGAAAAAGAGTTTTAAAAAAGGCGATAAAGAAATAAAAACTGTTTTTCAATACAAGTATTGATTATATAAGAGAAAGAATGAGAGAAAAGAAATAAGTTTTTCATACAAATGAAAAGATATAATAACTTATGTCTGAATGAATGAAAGGCTAATATAATGATTAATTAAAATAAATTGAGATAATGAGCACATACTTGGATCAAACTCATAGAAGTCGAGCACCGGTGCCACAGCAGCCCCAGTAGTGGTCGTTCCCATTTGATTGTCATCCAAACAATTATCGTTTGTAACACTTTTTATTATTCTGCTATTCGTATCACTTATTATTGTCGAGGCATTCAATTGTTCCGATTTATGGCATTCATTAGCCATGGATTGAGAACCGTTGGTCTCATTAAGCGTCTGTTGACCACAATTGCTAACATTATTATCGTTATTGTTATTACTATTACTATCACTGCTATTGTGATGAGCAGCTCCTGGAAGCTGGACGTCATCATAGATCGGTTCATCGCATTCCTCCACTTCTAGTATAGTCTCAGCACTGATTTGGTCGATAATGAGGAGCCGATCGTGCGATAGGCTCTTAAAGTGTACGTGTTTTCGGTGTTGTCTACCATTCCGTAGACGAGACTCTTTAAACTCTTTAAATGTTTTGAGATAATCGCACGACTCGGCAGTGGATGACGACTCGCCGCCACCACTGGTGGAACTGATGGACAACGGCTTTGTTATATCGCTTTCGCTTTTTGACAAACTCTGATCCACTCGTGAAAGTGGACTCGCGTTCAATGGGGTCGACGTCTTCTTAAGTATAGATTTGACGCCAGAATTAAGTTTGTCTTTGAGTTCGTTGTGGAAGTTATTAACAGCGATTGGGGCTAACGAACTGGCCTTCAATACACTTTTCACGATAGGGTTAAGCGCTTTAATCGGGTTTTGCGGCTCAGGTAGCGGTGGAGGAGAGGGGGGCTCTGTATTGGTGATAGAGGGCTCATACGGCGATCCAATCTGTTTGGCATCCGATTCAACACCTGTTGTTTTGGTGGAGTATTGTTTCACATCTGTTGACTGTTTGGCAATTGATTTCTCATACAATGATGTATTGTCTGATGTATTGTCTTTTTCATTATCATTTCCATTAGTGTTCATTATTAGCGCACTTTTATTACTATTATTACTGCAATTCAATCGTTTCGTAGCCAACGGTGGAGAGTATGAGAGTTTGAGGTGAGGAAAGTTAGCGCTCGACAAACCGGAGCCGCCATAAGAGTCGTCGTAATCGTTGTCGTCGTCGGTATTGTCGTAATCGGGTTCGGGAACCATAACAGTGTCGTCTCCGCTGCCGGCACTCCACGAGCTGTTGGATGGAGTGCTTCCAGTGCTCGAACCCAGCGTTGAATATATGTTGCAATTGCTGTTCAATTTGGGAACAGATGCGGGAAGTGATGCCAAATTCATACCATAGCCACCGATGCGAAGACTATTAGCTGTCAGCGAGTGTTTGGTTACGTCGGCGCCATTGGACTCAATGAACGCTGATTTCTTATTGATAGCCACGCCATCAATCATTGTCTCATTTTCGATGGCGTTATCACTGAGACTGTCGTCGTCGGCGTCGATAATGTCGTCGACCTCTTCTTCGAGGAATAGCTGCCTCTGAAGCCGGCGTTGAATGAGATCATAAGCGCTGACTTCACACTCCAATATAGACTTTCGCGACGCAACAGAGTTGTACGGATCAGTTGCCGACTTCTTGAATATCCTAAGGAAGCGTTCGTTGACCGTCGCGGACGTCGACCCCTTCTTATGGTTAGGGGTCTTATACTCGTATGGATTGCCGTTCAGTGTTGTACTACTTTTGCAGCTCTTTATGCCATTCGGCGGCCGATTCTTCTTCTTAATGTCGAGCAGAGAATCACTGGATTTACTCTTGAAGTCCATGTCTTTGTCGCCGACGGGCGCGACATTTGTCTCCTCGTCTAATGAGTATAAATCCATTCGCGAGAGTCGTCTCGACTCGTATATAGGCTCAGTCGGAGCCGCCGGTGCTATCATTGGCACTGATTTCGCCGATTGAAGTCCAGTAACGGACCGTTGGTTAGCACTAACAGGACTGTAGTCGACAGTGGGATGACATGTGCACTCGCCGGACAAGTGTTGGGCCGACTGGTCGTGAAAGGACTCCCACGGCGTGTAGAAGAGACTGTTGCGATGTGGGGACAGGTGTTGGGTCGGTGTATGGCTTTTGATGGACGCGTGAATCGTTGTGGTTGTGGTTGTGGTCGATGTGACGAAGTCTTGGCGCATGTCGTGCGCGGACAGCCTTCCGGGCGGCGGCGCAAACGTATAGGCTATGCCTGTGGCCGCTGACATCGACCCGCCATACCTGTGACTACTGGCTATCATTGCCGGCATAGCGGCCACCGGAGCCACAAACGGGTAGTTTATGATACTATTTGGCGACTGTTTCTGTTTCTTCTTCCACGTGAAGATATTTGTCCAATGATTGGATTTCTTGAGTTTTGAACAGTTTGTGGTATTGTAGCCATTGGTGGGCACAGAGTTATAGTATAGCAACTGATGATTGCCCCGAACCGTGTCATAGATCTTCACTTTATCATCCATTTTATGCCAAAAATAGTTTTGTTTCTTGTGATTACGATATTATCTTTGATTGAAATTTTCGATAGTTTTTTATTCGTTGAATATTTTATGCAAAGATCGCCTCAATTTCAAGTCATTCTCTTTCTGTTGAGTGAGAAAAGGGATAGAAATGTATGAATGAATGATTGAATGAATAAATAAATATTTAAAAATAATATTGTGTATATAAATAGGATTATATAATGTAGTGTATAGTATAGTGTATAGTGTAGTACTAATAACTAGAAATTGGGTGAAATTTGTTTTATAATACATTTATATCGGAATAACTGTTTCGATGATAAAGAACTGAACATTTATTTAAATATCGTGATTGAGATATGAGAGAGAAATAACAACAAGAAAATGCAATTTCTCTATCAAACTATATTTGCATTTGTTTTTTGAATTTCAATTCAAACAACAGTTTTGTTTCGTTTTAATAATATCTCAATTATTTTTATGAATATAATTTTCGGTGAAAATTATTTAAATAGTAAATGCAGTGCCGATTGGGACACGACTTCCATGACTCGGCATTTGATTATTGAGAGTCAGGCAACAGAATTGGTGCCAACGGTTACACCAAATCCCAAACACAAACACAATAAACATTAAACATTATGCTTAAAAAAAGTAATATTGTGTACAAATTGTTTTCCCAAATTCCTTAATACACACAAGTATTACAATATTGTTTGTAATCATAACTTATAAATACATTATAGTATTTTGTAAAATCATTATATTAATAATGCATAGTATCCAAGAAATTGTGATAAGATTTGGTATCATATCATTGTTATCTAATAATTCAATCGCCAATTGTAATGACCTTAATATTTGGATCTATTTTCATATGTTTTCATTGCATTATATTAGCCGTCGATATGTCACCAAAAATAAGCAAAAATATTAAATAATGTGAAATAATATGAAGGAATGGATTCCAAGTGAATGTATGTTTTTTGGGTAATATTTTTTCCCCAAATATTTTTGTTTACTTATATTTTGTTTTCAAAACCACTTAACCATTAAATAATGAGTGAGAATTTCTTAACATACTATCTATAGATTTTATATCCAGTTATAAATATATGGAGTACTGTATATAAGAGCTATATATCTAACTGAATATTTTATTATTTTTATTATTTGTCAAAATTCTGCACAAATATAATGTTTGAGTTGTATTTTTGTGGGATTTTTCCCCTTTAGTTTCAAAAACGATTAAAACATCATATTTTGCGCAAAAGAAAAATCTCTCGCAAACTATAAGCAAATATTAAGAATTCTCTCACATATGATATATAAGATTATAATAATAATAATAGTAATAATAATTTAATTTCGATTTATATCTCAACATTCATTTCTATTGCATTATTGACATCAAAAAATATCTATACATTTATAGTAATGTGTATTAAAAAATTAGTTCTAGTTTTTAAACTTTAAAAATAATGCTCTCTCTCTCTCTCTCTCTCTCTCTCTCTTATCTAATAAATATATTGGTAAAGCAAAATAAGAAAAAAGTTTTTAATTTTTTGGGCGCAATTCAGGCCAACAAACTGAATGCAAAGATATTTTTATTTCTTTATTGGCTTTAATTTTTTATTTTCTTCGCGAAGATATCATTAATTCCTTTAATTNCTACTAATCTTTTCTCAATAATATTTTAATCTTTGAAATACAGAGTAATTGAATGTATTTTGTGCTCAATTATGAGGTAAAGAGTAGCAAAAAAGTAATTTTTTCTTCAGACAAACAAATCATATTTGAAAAGAGAAAACTAACTTTCATTTAAATCTTTTCTTTTCGATTGATTTGTAAAAAACAGTGAAAGAAATGTGATTTAAATCCTCGAAACGGTATTGTCTAATATGTTAGGGAATAAAATTGAAATTACATTTTATGTATTTTTCTAATATTTTAGTTTTATTATTATTTAATGATATTTTTATTTATTCCCAAATGAATATTGAATGAAGTATTGAATGAGTTTTCCCATCGCTTTTGACATATATTTTTGCGCCAATACTTTATCTTCGCTTACAAATTGTGCCCATATTTTAAATATGAGATTTTGGTTTCATTTTTAGCCCCTTTTTATTCTTAAATTACTGCGAGAATTATATTTTAAAATACATTATGAAAAAGACTTTTATTTTTCTCTTCGTTTAAATCTTTTTCTTGAATGCATTTTAATTTAAAGCGTCAGATATTTAGGTTAGTCTTGATGTGAATTCTCACGGATTATATAAAAAACTTTATGAAAAGTAATATTCATCTGAGAGAGAGAGAGAGAGAGAGAGAGAGAGAGAGAGAGCATTTATAAGTATTATTTCATCTCTAAAAGTTAATTATATTCAGAAAATTTAATATTATTTGAGAAATAAAAACATAATAAATAAAATTAAAAGTGAATCAAGGATTTGTTTTTCAGAATAACAATAATATAAAGGTATTATAAAATCTATAATAATTTAGTTATATATTAAACGCTGTACTAAATGGAGGATAAAATTGTTTTTTATTTTAAACTTTGTTTTATTACAAAATCTTATTTTTCATTCACTTTTATATATATTTATTTAATATAACTTACAATTGAGTTGATTGTTATGTCGCTCTCTATTATAGCATTTAATAATGAAATAATAACCCAAACTTATAGTTAACTATAATTCTACTGTAAAGCCATTATTCAAAACAAACACTGGGTTTATGTTTAGTGAATCTACTGTATTAGTTATAACTTATGACTTTTAATTAAATAAGATTTTAATAATTGTAATGTATAGCTAGTGAGCCATTACTCTACTTTTCAATTCGTGACAAATTTATAATTGTCTGCAAATTATGATTTTTCTTCTTCTTGTGTTTAATGTTAACATTTCAACCAAATTGTTATAAAAAATGCATTTTTAACAATGATTTGAAGCATTATATTATAGCGAACCATGAAATTCGTATATCAATTAGAAAACAAATGAAAATGTGTTTTTCATTAATGCATTAATTACTAGTTATACACAAATTCTGTAATCATTTGAACACTTTTTTTATTGACTGAAACATTTTGAGTAAAAAATGTGTAATAATTCTCAAGAATAACAGTAATTATCACATATTTTTTGTTTATTTTGTTTTTTGTTGGCTCTGAGTATAAATTAAATATTTTATGATTTATTTGCCTTTCATTATAGTTATCGCATAAAATTAATGTAAAATTTAAATAAAATTTAATGTAAAATATGATGATAATTATTCCTTTGGCAAAAACTATAAAATCTTTTCGTTAAATCATTGCTTAAAAAGAAATAAAATAAATTGCGATAATTATTGGGCATAAAAATTATGATATATGTGTTCAATGAATCCTTTATCATTTTGATAACATTTCTAGCTTATAAAATTCTCTCTCCCTCTCTCTCTCTCTCTCTCTCTCTCTCTAATTGTAATTAATTGAATAGAATTTAGTTGTGAGAAAAATACAAACTAAAACACGACATATAATATTACAGTTAATCTCTATCACAACAGTATTACATAAATTGTAGGGAAATTAGTTGTGAATTTTGCATGAAATTGCTTACAAAAGACATGACAAATAGGATTTAATATAAATTTAAACAACAAAAACAATTATATATTTATATCCAGTGATTCATCCAATGGTTATTTTAATGATAGAAAACTTTTAACCCTTTTTTTGTCGCCAAAAAGTTGACAAACGAGAGAATGCTATTAATAATGGATAAAGAATTATAAAAATATGATTTGATATTTCTTATGATAAGACAATGTATGTGTGAATTGAAATAAAATGCAAACCATTCAAAAGTCGCCAAAGGCTTGGCCTCTGTTTTGTTGGCTATCATTTAGAGTCCAAATATTTGGCTTAATTAGGAGTTTCCTTGAGTTGCATTCAATTATTCAGTTATATATACAATATATACACCGTTATAACTGCACTGACATTGATATCATATTTAATCTATCAACATTTGATATGTATTTAAGTTGAATATTAATTAAATACAAATAAATATTACGTGTATTATTAATATATGCATGATATATATGGCATAAGTTAGTTGTTTTTTACTTTTTTAATGCAATGTACTATAAGTTTTCCGAAACATAATAAGCAAGTCTTGTCTTTAAATCAATTTCTACTCTATATTTATGTTAATTATTTTATTTCATTTACAAATTAAAACAACAGAATTTTGTGACAAATTCGTTGGGAATTTAATTACAAGAATAGNCTCTCTCTCTCTCTCTCTCTCTCTCTCTCTCGTGCGTTCTGTTATCGAAGTTCTTTAGCCTTTGAATGGATTGAATAAAACACGAAAATATTTATAACTATATAATAATACTTTCAATGAGAAGAATATGGAAAATAAGCTTTTCATGTGTTATTTTGCTTTATTTTTCTTCAATTATTATATAATTGTAATGATCTTTAAGACCACAGAAGTCATGAGATGGAGAATGAAAGGAAAAAGTTAGTGTCTGAGAGAGAGAGAGAGAGAGAGAGAGAGAGAATACATGCGAAAATTTAGTTGGAAATTATTTAAGAAAATGCCATTTAAATATTCATTCAACTAAACTTAAAAAGCATTTATAGTGAAAATATAATTTAAATTAATTTATTTCATGCAAAAATTTATGATAGAAATGATTGACTTAATTATCGTTATATGAAAGAGATTTTATACAATAATACAAATAATACTTCCATTGAATAGCAAAAAACTTTCGTGAATATATTTTGTAATAAAAAGTGTTTGAATATATAAACAAATTATTACAAAAACTTAATAACAACTCTCTCTCTCTCCCTCTCTCTCTCTCTCTCTATCAATTAGTTTCATATGTAATGTGAATAACACTTTTGTCTGCGAGAGAGAGAGAGAGAGAGAATACATGCGAAGATTCAGTTGGAAATTATTTAAGAAAATGCCATTTAAATATTCATTCAACTAAACTTTAAAAAGCATTTATAGTGAAAATATAATTTAAATTAATTTATTTCATGCAAAAATTTATGATAGAAATGATTGACTTAATTATCGTATATGAAAGAGATTTTATACAATAATACAAATAATACTTCCATTGAATAGCAAAAAACTTTCGTGAATATATTTTGTAATAAAAAGTGTTTGAATATATAAACAAATTATAACAAAAAACTTAATAACAACTCTCTCTCTCTCTCTCTCTCTCTTATCTAATAAATATATTGGAAAAGCAAAATAAGAAAAAAGTTTTTAATTTTTTGGGCGCAATTCAGGCCAACAAACTGAATGCAAAGATATTTTTATTTCTTTATTGGCTTTAATTTTTTATTTTCTTCGCGAAGATATCATTAATTCCTTTAATTCTTCAATTATATTAATATAAATTTATTGCTTATATATAGATATGTAATAAAATTATTACATCTAAGTCATAAAAAAGTAGAAATAAATATCTCGATCACAAAATGCTTACAAAAGTTTTTGGAGCAACAATTATATTGTAAATTATTATTAATATTAATTTCTATTTTTTCAATGTATTTCTAATCAGATTTGAAATAATAGTAATTATACTCCGATCGCAACAAATTTTCATTAAATAAAACAATAAATAAATACAAAAATAAAATATAGATAATAGAAAAGGGAATATTCATAATAGCTTTAGTTTCTGAGAAAGTATATACAGAACAGTAAAGTATACTCAAAACAAATGAACACAAAAAAGAGACATCAATTAAGTGGTGAAGTCTTCAGTGAAAAGTCAATTCCGTTCCCATATATAGAGAACATTTCGTTCTTACAGTCAAAATGCATTAACTTTGGAGAGAGAGAGAGAGAGAGAGAGAGAGATTGTGAGAGAGTATGAGAGAGTGTATATCCTTGCACTCCTTGTATCCGTTGAGCGAATATGAGTGAAATTTTCTCAAACAGAAAATTATTGCTCTTAAATGTTTAATTACGTAAATTAAAAATGAATTTACGATTATTTATTGCCTGCGAGTGAAGTGGAAGTGAAGGCACGAAGAGAGAGGCAATAAGCTATACATAGATAGACAGGTATGTTATGCGGTGTTTGTTGTGTTCATGTGATGAGAAAGTCCTTCAATTGGTTCGTTCACACGAATCCGTCGTCTTTTTGTGCTTCCAGTCATTGCATGTGATATAAAAACATATGAAGAATATATACCAGAATTGAGAGAAACTATTATCGGATGAGAGATTAAACTCCAACTCCACTGTCAATGTCTGTATTTGTGTTGTGTTGTGTGTCTCCACTCTTTTCCTCTCTCCTATACCTGTCCCCTCTCTCACACACCATAATGTAAACTGTATCTAAATTATTCGTTTCCCTTCATCTCTCTCTCTCTCTTATCTAATAAATATATTGGAAAAGCAAAATAAGAAAAAAGTTTTTAATTTTTTGGGCGCAATTCAGGCCAACAAACTGAATGCAAAGATATTTTTATTTCTTTATTGGCTTTAATTTTTTATTTTCTTCGCGAAGATATCATTAATTCCTTTAATTCTTCAATTATATTAATATAAATTTATTGCTTATATATAGATATATAATAAAATTATTACATCTAAGTCATAAAAAAGTAGAAATAAATATCTCGATCACAAAATGCTTACAAAAGTTTTTGGAGCAACAATTATATTGTAAATTATTATTAATATTAATTTCTATTTTTTCAATGTATTTCTAATCAGATTTGAAATAATAGTAATTATACTCCGATCGCAACAAATTTTCATTAAATAAAACAATAAATAAATACAAAAATAAAATATAGATAATAGAAAAGGGAATATTCATAATAGCTTTAGTTTCTGAGAAAGTATATACAGAACAGTAAAGTATATTCAAAACAAATGAACACAAAAAAGAGACATCAATTAAGTGGTGAAGTCTTCAGTGAAAAGTCAATTCCGTTCCCATATATAGAGAACATTTCGTTCTTACAGTCAAAATGCATTAACTTTGGAGAGAGAGAGAGAGAGAGAGAGAGAGAGAGAGAGAGAGAGA
>CAJPIZ010002106.1:0-14499 GCA_905368565.1 Medioppia subpectinata
GATGACCAGATCGGACAGTTCGGGCGCTATCTGTGACGACGACTTGCGAACGACTTTGTTGTGATGGCCGTAATAGGCAGGTGTGGCCGCCGGCGACGGGACAGCGGACCTGTGATGGTCGGTATGTTCGCCGCCCTCGTTCTGACTCCGGGGTGGCGATCCGGCCGGCGAACTGTTTAGGCCGTACTGACGGCTGGCCACTGATGTCCGAGCGGTCTGACCGCCGCCACCAGCGCTTGTCGGGCCGGACGTATCGCCGCCGTAAGAGCTGCCGCACTCCTGACTCGACGAGGACTCAGTCTTAACGGCCGGCGCTTTGCCAACACTGGCCGACACCTGTAGCTCACTGTGCGCTGTCTGGCCAGTGGTGGCGGCGGCACCGGTAACAGTAGGGGTGATACTATCACCGGCAACTGTGCCGACAGATGACGGCATACTATCGTCGATACCCTCGTCTTCGTCCTCCTCGTCCTCGTACTCGTCGTCCTCTTCTTCGTTGAGACTACCGGTGCTGGCGGTGGAGATCAGGCTATTTGTGCGGCCAGTGGCGGCGCCCACACCGGCCAACGGACCCCCTTTGGACAGTGTGTTGGCCCGCATTTTGGGGTTTAGGGCCGGTGTAGGGAACGGTACGGCCGGTGTCGGTGCCCGCAGTTTCTTGTTTTTGATGAGTATGCGGTACCGGAGCTGATTGGGTGAGGGTAGCAGCGGTTCATCCAGGTAGTCGGACTCAAATTGGAACCTGGTGACTAGTTTGTCGCCAAACGTGTGCACAAACATCTGTGCCATTTTGATTTGTTGCGGTAGTGAACAGTGGTTTTCCAGCGATAGTATCACCGGATAGGGTGAGGCCACGAACGCCTTGTCATTGATTGTTTCGATCAATTTTTTGAATGCTATTTTTAAGGTCACTCGTATTAATCAGTGGCATTAAACAGTGACCAGGCACCAATGATAAAATAACCATGGCGCTAAACAGTAATACCAACGTGTTTATTTTAACTTTGCTATGATAGTGTTAATGGCGATAAAAACATTTATTAAATAACAACATATGGAACGTTTATTAATTATGTTAGTAGTGATTGAAAAGTCAGTACCCAAAACACTGAAATAGTAAAACGATACTGGTAGTACCTATTGTGCATTACCGTTACACTAATTGTTACGTTTAACAATTCAAGGACTCGTGAAATGCCGCTCAGCTCATGTGGGGCTAAGGCGGTTTATTATAGTAAAGCTTTATTTGTAAGTTTATCTTTGCAAGGCACATCTTTTAATAAGCAATACACATTCTGAATTATAACAGTACTGTATTATAAAAGTTGCATTTAAATTACAAAGAATAAATTATGTGATAAATAATATACAGATTAGATTTTAAGAAACAATATTTAAAAATATATATAAATTTTAATAATTTAAATTTTAATGAATTTTATAGCTTAGTTATTAAAAGTATTCTTTATGCTAATTGTCAGTAAATCCATATCATGTTAGTTATTATAGCACTTTATACTGTTTATGGCTAAAATTATCGTAGAGTCGGTCAAATATTAACCACAATTTATATGGCTTTTAAATGTATGCAATAATTAACACTTGTATCAAATGATAGACCTGTTTAGAGTTAGTTATGAATTGCTATCAAACTTAACCATACACTACATCAAACAAATTAGACAAATTTGAACTATTAATTACGTAGCAATTGGTATTAATTATATAAATATTTACTAATTGTTAATTAACTATTGTCAACAATACTACCAGTCTATAGCACAACAGACCATTGTTTATTACACTATATAACATATAGTACTGTAACTGTACTGTAAATGCTGTGTTATTCTGTGATATCATTGATAAGCAAATCTAATAAGCATTTTACAATTCTCTCTCTCTCTCTCTCTCTCTCTCTCTCTCTCTCTCTCTCATTAAGACAACACAATCAATACAAACAAATGTCAAAATCAATTCATGTAATGTTTAATTTAATAATAACGACATCCGTATAATTTGTAAATTTTGATAAAACTAATAAAGTTGTTATATAATGTCCGATACAAACATATTATGCATATCATAAATACTGATTCCTTGACGTCAAATGATTGAGATATAAATATTTATACAAAATATAAATTATAATCAAATAATATTTAAAATATTGCATTAATGTAAACAAAATCTTATGCCTGAAGATCGATAGCAAACACTATTTTCTTAGATTAAAGAGAGTACTGTATAAACGTCTGATTGGTCTAAAAGATTGTTATAATTATCATAATATGTCTTAATATTCAATTTAGTGAAAAATGTTTTTCAAATTAAATTAACAGATTTTGCATTGAAAACACTATTATTGTGTAATTATAATTATATTCTGCATACATGTATAGTATAATATGTACAATACATATACTGTGCAAATATACATATAGAATATTCAATTATATTCTATTTGACTGATCAAATATAATTAAAATAATGATTAAATCAATAATAAATTAAATAGGTTATCAGTTGTAAATAGATCAATTTTTTGAATGCTATTTTTAAGGTCACTCGTATTAATCAGTGGCATTAAACAGTGACCAGGCACCAATGATAAAATAACCATGGCGCTAAACAGTAATACCAACGTGTTTATTTTAACTTTTCTATGAGAGTGTTAATGGCGATGAAAACATTTATTAAATAACAACATATGGAAAGTTTATTAATTATGTTAGTAGTGATTGAAAAGTCAATACCCAAAACACTGGAATAGTAAAACGATACTGGTAGTACCTATTGTGCATTACCGTTACACCAATTGTTACGTTTAACAATTCAAGAACTCGTGAAATGCCGCTCAGCTCATGTGGGCTAAGGCGGTTTATTATAGTAAAGCTTTATTTGTAAGTTTATCTTTGTAAGACATCTTTTAATAAGCAATACACATTCTGAATTATAACAGTACTGTATTATAAAAGTTGCATTTAAATTACAAAGAATAAATTATGTGATAAATAATATACAGATTAGATTTTAAGAAACAATATTTAAAAATATATATAAATTTTATTAATATCCTGAACCTTATAGCTTAGTTATTAAAAGTATTCTTTATGCTAATTGTCAGTAAATCCATACCATGTTAGTTATTATAGCACTTTATACTGTTTATGGCTAAAATTATCGTAGAGTCGGTGAAATATTAACCACAATTTATATGGCCTTTAAATGTATGCAATAATTAACACTTGTATCAAATGATAGACCTGTTTAGAGTTAGTTATGAATTGCTGTCAAACTTAACCATACATTACATCAAACAAATTAGACAAATTTGAACTATTAATTACATAGAAATTGGTATTAATTATATAAATATTTATTAATTGTTAATTAACTATTGTCAACAATACTACCAGTCTATAGCACAACAGACCATTGTTTATTACACTGTATAACATATAGTACTGTAACTGTACTGTAAATGCTGTGTTATTCTGTGATCATTGATAAGCAAATCTAATAAGCATTTTACAATTCTCTCTCTCTCTCTCTCTCTCTCTCTCTCTCTCTCTCATTAAGACAACACAACCAATACAAACAAATGTCAAAATCAATTCATGTAATGTTTAATTTAATAATAACTACATCCGTATAATTTGTAAATTTTGATAAAACTAATAAAGTTGTTATATAATGTCCGATACAAACATATCATGCATGTCATAAATACTGATTCCTTGACGTCAAATGATTGAGATATAAATATTTATACAAAATATAAATTATAATCAAATAATATTTATAATATTGCATTAATGTAAATAAAATCTTATGCCTGAAGATCGATAGCAAACACTATTTTCTTAGATTAAAGAGAGTATAAACGTCTGATTGGTCTAAAAGATTGTTATAATTACCATAATATGTCTTAATATTCAATTTAGTAAAAAATGTTTTTCAAATTAAATTAACAGATTTTGCATTGAAAACACTATTATTGTGTAATTATAATTATATTCTGCATACATGTATAGTATAATACAGTATGTACAATACATATACTGTGCAAATATACATATAGAATATTCAATTATATTCTATTTGACTGATCAAATATAATTAAAATAATGATTAAATCAATAATAAATTAAATAGGTTATCAGTTGTAAATTAAATAATTATTTTTATAAAATAGTGTCCTTGATCAATATTTTCACTTTGTACAACTTAATTAACAAATAATCTGTTACAATATTGCAAACTTGTGCTGTTATTTTGTTAATATAATTTGTCTTGATTTTGTGCTATTGTAATAGAATTATAAAACTTATTTATAGCTAGAATTGATAAAATTTAAATTAATTAAAAAATGTTAACCAAAAGTCAAATAATGGATATTGTATTGAAAGTATTACTATTGTTTGGATTCCTATACCAAACGTATGAAATCAGTTTAATATATTTTTCGTACGAAACCACAACAAACGTAAGGCTTGAATCAAACTCCTTGTTTAAATCGCCAGCTGTGACAGTATGTGTTGACATTAAAAGCGTAGTAAAGCCGAAACTAGCTAGGTCATTTACTATTTCTGAAACTTCAAACGAATTTAATTATGAACAATTTAAGAACCAATCGATTGCCACACAATTGGCATCAATGATATCACCCGATCATCTATTTGAATGCATTTATACCAAATTAAACTATATATCAGAGAAGTGCGTCGCCGTCAGCCCTTATCGTATTTCAATAGACAATGAAGAAAATACCATTTGTTTTACCCTATTTTCCCAATGGTCGGCTGAACCAAATAGCAAGTATATGATCGACAAGGATCAGTTGCGAACAAATCCATTCATGTCATTGATGCTCACAAATACAACACTCATATCCACGAACCAATTCATGGTAGGTCTTCATAACCCTTTTGAAAGGACTCGGGATATTTATAAAAACACTGTCATAATTGTGGACACAAGCCATAATAGTGGCTGTAACGTTAAATATCGCAAAATCTCCATAACTGACAAACGTCAATTATATCGTAATAATAAATGTTTCGTGAATCAAGACCGCGATGATTGTGTAATTGAGTGCACTATTCGAAAAGTGTACATGCTAAATTCCAATTTTCCATCTATATATCTGATATACGCCGATGATTACACAAACGACAGTTCGGCTTATTCTATAGTTTATGAGGACAAATATTTAGATATGAGTGCACTATTCAAAAAGTGTACATGCTAAATTCCAATTTTCCATCTATATATCTGATATACGCCGATGATTACACAAACGACAGTTCGGCTTATTCTATAGTTTATGAGGACAAATATTTAGATGACATTAAAACCGATTGCGAACGTGAATGCAGTGACCGAATAGAGTGTGAAAAACACTACTATTCCGTTGATTACAAATATAATAACATTAATCTGCATTCAAGTTATACATTACAACTATTCCTACCCTCAGAACCCGATATTGTGTACGAGATATCACTTAAGATGTCATTTGAAGAGTACCTTGTGTTTGTGGGATCGCTTGTGGGCCTATGGTTTGGTGTTTCGGTCCTTATGTTCGCTAATCTATTCATACAATTATTTATTAAATATAAACCTTATATTTATAATAAATGGAAAACAAATAATACAACAAACAATACAACGCTATTTACTGTAACTAATATAAATTTAAATGTTATTCCTAAACGACCTCGTGTGGCCAGCGCTTTCACTTAATATTTAATTATAATTTAGTATAATTACAAGTATATTGTTATTTAACAAAGCTGCAAATTGAACCAAGTTTAGATTGAACCATTTGTTATTTTTTACAAGCGTTTGTATCACATAGGCTACAGCAATGACCAGACTATATTTAGTTTCAGTAAGAGTATTAAAAGTTATTAATTTTTACAACAGGTATTGTGATAAAAATATGTTTAAGTTATGTGTTTTTAAACTGTTTTACAAATGTTGTCAAGTAATTAACAAATTTAAATAGATTTAGTAAAACAATTCGATCGAATAAGCTAGATAATCAATCATATAAAAATTATATGAACGCCGAATTATTAACAATTCATAATAATGTAGAGACCCGAATGGTCTCTAAGGTTCGGGTCTGGTCAGGTCACTCTCACACAATTATTATTTAACATTAAAATAAAGTTTTATTCAATTCAAAAGCAAAAGCATTACAAACTGTGATAATAATCACTAATCATTAAAATACATTATAAGCAAAACTCTGTGATAAAATCATTGTTAAAGCCAAGCGTTAATGCCGGCGACCAATACTCAAGTGAATGCAATTAAGCAATTGCTGTGATATATATCGATAGAGATTACATAATGTGATAAAATGTGTAAAGGGATAGGAATTTGTATTTATCATTTAATTCATAAACGTTCATTTGTGAACACATTATTGTGTTCAGATAACTTTCAATACATTACAATATTCAATCAAAACAATTAATTACATCCGATTCCTACAATAATAATGGACATCAATTGCTTTCTGAATCTGTTACCAATGTTGTTGACAAAATTTCATGAAAAGATTATTATAGGTTTAGTGTCATTTGTATAATATTCTAATGTATAATTATTGTGCTTTAATTGATTAAACATTAATTCTCGAATTTTCATAAATTGACTGTTTTGCCCCGCCCGGTGGGCACTTTTACTTCCAAATAATTTCTGCTTTAGTTGTTTTTATGGGATAATGTTTTTTTTGTGACAAATATAAAGAATACAATGATAAACATATTAAAAATATCCTTACAATATAAGTGAAAAACTTAAACTCAATGATGCACACCCGAATTGTGGTTAGCGAATAGCATCGTTGTGAGAACCATGTTATACCGCTCTTGTAGGCACTGATTTTTCAATCACTAGTCACTAACTTAATTAACTAGCTTTCCATATGTTATAACCGCCATTAATACTATCATAACAAAGTTAAAATGAATAAGTTGATATTACTGTTGAGCGCAATGGTTTTATTATCATTGGTGCCTGGTCATTGTCAAATGCCACTCGATAAATACGAGATTAAAAAACTGAGAGCAAAACTATGTAACGAACTGAAATTGTCCCAGAAAGATTGCCATATCAAGAAATGCACTATCCGTGAAAAAAACAACAAATGGGAACCTATCTGTCCAAGTTCTTATTATTGAGATATTGCACCCCTTATTGCAAATTCCTACAAATAATATACTATGTTATAAGTTATTGTTTTGTTATTAATATAAAAATAATTGTATTTCTATTTTTAAAAAAAATATTATTAAAATTTAAAATATTTGTTTTAATACAAAACTTGTGTTTGAATTAATAGGTTTTTTAAATTAAGAATCAGTTCAAAAATAAATATCCAATTTTTTTAACACCAATCAAGATAATTTGATTCTGCCATATGACACACATGGGAGGAGTTGTGTCCTCGGAGTGCTCCTCCACTCGGGTGCGCCCCAAAGGGCTGACGGCGATCGACCCCCACCTGCGGCCGACCATACGCTGGATCTGACTCTGGAAGTGATCAGACTTTTGAATTATGTGTCGCTATTGGATCTGAATGTGGTTCAGGTATGTGTGACCTGTGCTGTGCTGTCCTATCAGTTCGTTTGGACTAACAATTTGTGGATATTTTGCTAATTATTATTGTTGCTATGTTTTTATACTTTGTTTTGGGCGGCAAAGGGCTGTCACTACATTAATGTAATTTTTTATTCAATTGATAATAAAATACTTGTTTTATATTTGAATGATTGCTAATCGGATGACCGAAACACTCAGTGATTGCATGTATCATAAAATACTGTCTAAATTATAGTTATTATCAAGCTTGGGAATTTTGCTACTTTGATCACGGCATATGTTGTAAAATGTTTTAAAACAAAAATTAATAATAAAGTAATAAATTTGAAAATAACAATTAAAGTAATCAAATTTATTTATTATAACTTATTATCATATATTGTATAAAATATTTTAGTTATCAAATCCTTGTCTCCAATAGTTTTCACTGATTATAGCAATAAAACTATTTATTTAATTGTTATAAACTATAATATATTTAATATATATTGTAATTGTATTTAAATATTTGTTAAAATGTGTGAATTAATGGACAAATTTACAGTTTGTCATAAAATCCCAATAAATATTAGACAAAATATTACAAAAATACATGTTTTTAAAGATTGGAGTAATGGATATAATGTATTATTTGTGACAAACAATGATATGGTCTATGGTTTGGGCACTAATAGAGATGGAATTCTGGGTTTTGGACACAACAGTCCTATACTATCACCAGAAATAATACCACAATTATGTCATCAAAACATACAATATTTTGTCAATGGCATGGGATTTGTGTTAGCAGTGAATGATATAAATAGAATATATGGGTTTGGGTGTAATGAGCATGGACAATTGGCCCGTAATATAAAACTAAACAATAAAACAGTTTATTATAAACCAGAGATTATATCATATTTTAATAAGAAAAACATCCAACAAATTAGTTGTGGTACTCAACACACTCTGGCCCTCACAAGTGATGGTCGGGTCTACGCCTGGGGTGAGAATGGTTACGGACAAATTGGTTGTGGAAATTGTGATAATATTTATACACCGATTGAAATACAGTTCAATAATAATTATAAAATACAATCCATTTATTGCTATGGATTCTCTTCATTTGTCATCACATCTGATGGATATGTCTTCAGTTGGGGTTATAATAGTGACCATATATTGGGACACAGTATAACTGACGAGAAAGTATTACAACCTCGATTAATATTATACTTAATTGATATGAAAACAATTAATTGTTGTCATTTTGGGACATATTTTCTGACAACAAATGGTTTATATTTTTGTGGAAAATATTATAAAAACAGTAAAGATATGATTGAAATAAGTCCAAAACAAATACTATCTGAACATCACTTCCAAACATTACCACAAATTCATTCATACATGTATATCGGGAATGATTTCATCTGTGTTTTAATAAACGATAAAATATATAAAATATCAAAAAACCACAATATAATTGAAACAAATTATAATAATTTTATTGACTTTTACGCCAATGAATGCCAAACAACTTATAATACAATTAATTTAAAAGAAATCAGCAATAAGTCAAGTAATGGTAAGCATGAAACCAAAGTCAAACCAATACATTATACAGTGCAACTTCTCTATAATGAACGGCCAGTTGCACGACAAAAGTGTTTGTTATAGGGAGGGTTCATCCAAGGGAGGTTCGAGTAAAAATGTCTTAATTTTAATGAATATTTATAAATAATAGCAATTATTGAAAATAATCAGTAATTTTAGTTTGTTTAGCTTTAAGTGACTTTTAATTATAGGGAGGGTTCATCCAAGGGAGGTTCGAGTAAAAATGTCTTAATTTTAATGAATATTTATAAATAATAGCAATTATTGAAAATAATCAGTAATTTTAGTTTGTTTAGCTTTAAGTGACTTTTAAGTGACAATTAAATGCATTAGTTTTAATTTTGTCCAATTGTTCAAATATTTGAGCATCGGATGCGTCTCTAGATACAAAGTAATAATTTAAAGTTCACTAATCAAAGAATGAATACACATTTCTTACAATATTGAATGAAACTTGATATAAAAATGTGATTTTGTTTGCTTAAAGTCTTAGATTAGAAACTATTTTAAATATTTTTAGGAATCATGTACTTATTATTATATTTGTTCATTATTGGGAGTGGAAGTTTTATCTTAATCTCTATAAATTCGTTCATAATGGGGAGGTATTCATTATGGAGAAGTTTACCTAAGGGAGGTTATTTTTACATTATTAGTATAGGAAATCCAACATAAATTTCAAAACCGTTCATTATGAGGAGGTGTTCATCCAAGAGAAGTTAACCCAAGGGAAGTTGCACTGTATTTACATTATATAATATTAAAATTCATTTCACAGATGATAAATATATAACAGACAAAATAGACAATACAATTAATACTAATATTTATGATGATTCATATGATGGAAAAAATGAAACAATTTTTGCAAAAATTTTAAAGATATTTAGTGGAAATCGCAAAACAAGTTCAGAGCAAACAACTGGTAATTTGATTGCATTTTTAAACATAATATAAAATTAATGATTAATTTGTTATTTTGTTGTGAAGACAAACGACAGACACGTTTTACACAATTAAATCTAAATCTAAAACAAAGAGAACTACAATCAACACCCATTTTAATGCACAATAGCAATTCCAACCATAGTAGTTTAGTTAATATAGCGATGGGCAGTCATGGCAAAGGTATAAAAGCTCTGAAAACAATTTATATTCAAATTATAATAAGTTTATAAATATTGTATTTATGTTACAAATAGACAAACCACAGACACTCTCGACTGTAACACAACACAAACACACGAATCACACTATAATTAATGCCGATAATGCAGACTACCATGTTACTTTCAGTGATGGTAACTATAAAACCCAATTCATTGAGATGTCAGCCATAGGTTTGGGTGGTTTTGGGACTGTATTTAAAGTAAGGCATAGATTGGATGATAAGATATATGCCGTTAAAAGAGTACAATTTGGGGGTAAATTCAATGAATATTTGTTTTGAAATTATTTCATTAAATATTTTCACAGATTTTAGTGAAGAAAAGAAACAAAAAGTATTAAAAGAAGTGAAAAGTTTGGCAAAACTGGACTCAAATTTTGTAGTCAAGTATTACAACTCATGGCTTGAGTCCAATCATCTCTTCATTCAAATGGAGTTCTGTTCACAAAATCTCAAATCTGTTCTCAAAGACAAACCCATTGTCTTCGAGAGACAACCGGAAGAAGAGATGAATGTCTTTGAGTTTTTCATTTCATGTGAAATATTTAAACAACTCTTAGAATGCGTTGAATATCTTCATGAATCAAATCCACGAGTCATTCATCGGGATCTCAAACCCGACAACATTTTAATTAATCCCAACTTTAAGTGCAATCGTTGTGTAAAACTGTGTGACTTTGGTTTAGCCACCGAACACGACCCCCAACTTCCCACTCCGCGCCGATACGAGCACTCATTTGTGGGCACTTTGAGATATATCGCACCCGAAGTATACACTCGTAGGAAATATAACCACAAATCAGACATTTATAGTCTCTCTCTAATCGGCGAAGAGATCTTTAACGTAGATTTACAGCCGTAAGTGTTTTTGTGCAATATATTTGTGTGAAATTACATGCTTATAATCTACAAACTATCATGGTATAATTATTTAAAAACGTAATTCTGTTTGTCTTATATTTAGATCGACATCATTTTTATCACAAAAATCGCTGTTTAAATTATCGATCATATGTTTATAAAAGACATTGCAGTCAATGATAAACAATGAGTTTAGGCAAAGGCCTGAGTGTCTGCAAGTGTTGGCTAAATATAACGAGTGGTCTATCGATAAAACTATTGTCACAAAAGATAGGCATTTTAATAAAGTGTTGGATAAACTGAAAGCTAATGATAATTCAATTTTCTATGAGATTTTAATGTGTAAATTAAATAATACTCAAGTGTCAGTACAAGTGTTCCCTCGTATACAACGCCCACCCGTTTATAGTAATAATTATCTAAATACTAATAATTTATATATAATAATAATGTGCATTATTATTGGATTTGTAATTAATTCGTTATATGTTACTATTTTATAACCATAATGTAATTAATTCTCATAAATATTCTGTTATAAATTAGAAAATAAACGTCACATAAGAATCTAATAATAAAATATACATTGAAAATATATATTAAAAGTATTCTTTATGCTAATTGTCAGTAAATTCATACCATGTTAGTTATTATAGCACTTTATACTGTTTATGTCTAAATTAATCGTAGAGTCGGTCAAATATTAACCACAATTTATATGGCCTTTATGTATGCAATAATTAACACGTGTATCAAATTATAGACCTGTTTAGAGTTAGTTATGAGTTACTGTCAAACTTAACCATACATTACATCAAACAAATCAGACGAATATGATACATTTTGTCTATTAATTACATAGCAATTAGTATTAATTATATAAATATCTATTAATTGTTAGTCAACTATTGTTAACAATACTACCATTCTATAACACAGCTAGACTGACCAGATGAGTTTGTAACATTCCTGGATTTTAGGCAAAAATCAGCCCTATTATCCTGGATTCCTGGACATTTTAGTAATTGTAGCTATATCTTTTTGGACGCTTCCATAGAGATAATGTTTAAATAATTTTTAAAATTCTAGACAGGCCATCTAATTCCGGGACAATCCAGGCCATTTCTGGACATCTGGTCAGTCTAAACACAACAGACCATTGCTTATTACATTGTATAACATATAGTACTGTAACTGTACTGTAAATGCTGTGTTAGTCTGTGATATCATTAATAAGAAAATCTCATAATCGTTTTACAATTCTCTCTCTCTCTCTCTCTCTCTCTCTCTCTCTCTCGCTTTCTTTGTTTGGCATTAAGACAACGCAATCAATACAAACAAATGTCAAAATCAATTCATGTAATGTTTAATTTAATAATAACTACATCATAATAATTGTACATCCGTATAATTTGTAAATTTTGATAAACTAATAAAGTTGTCATATAATATCCGATACAAACATATTATGCATGTCATGAATACTGATTCCTTGACGTCAAATGATTGAGATATAAGTATTTATACAAAATATAAGTTATAATCAAATAATATTTTCTCGTGACCGCTAAGCCTTTTGCACTCACAGACCCTCAACTGTCCTCAACATAATCCGTTTACCAGGAATTCAAGCACCAGTCCTCTCACCAACACATACCATAACCCCATTCCCATACAGTAACCACTTTCATAGCATTCAAACCCACAGCAACAGCACCCAACTAATCACAGCCAACCCTTTCCAACGGTTCTCATCACAGGACCGGATGGAAACGCATACAAAACACACCACAAGCACCCAACTATTCATCAGTTGGTGTTCAGCACAGACAGCAAACACTTCAAGTCCTCACAAAGACTTCACCACCAAACCAATCCATTCATAACCACTTTTCATATGTATTGTTATACCAAATAAATATCTAGTTAGATTGTTATACACAATGTACTTCTTCATCAACATCATCACCAAAGCGGTTCCAGCAGAGTTCCGTTCAACTGATTCACACTCGAGACTACAGGTGAAGTGCATAGTTGGTAACCGCTATTCATATAAGCGATTACCGATTACATCAACCCTCGGTTCACATCACTATTTGTCCGTAATCGTTGACCATCGGTTCCCGTTCTCACATCGAACGGCCGAACTGATAGTATCGCCACCGCTTGGCAGCGATACAACACCATACGGTTACGACAATTTAAAATATTGCATTAATGTAAACAAAATCTCATGCCTGAAGATCGATAGCACACTATTTTTTCAGATTAAAGAGAGTATAAACGTCTGATTGGTCTAATAGATTGTTATAATTACCATAATTTGTCTTAACATTCAATTTAGTGAAAAATGTTATTCAAACTAAATTAACAGATTTTGCATTGAAAACACTATTATTGTGTAATTATAATTATATTCTGCATACATGTATAGTATAATATGTACAGTACATATACTTTGCATGCTATTCACAAGAGTTTTGTATGAATTGCATAAACTTTAAGCAATCTAGTTTTAGAGTTATCATACTGTATATGTTATCTACCCCGTCAACAAAACTTGACCGGACGGTTTTCGTGATTACATCTAAACTAGACGAGCTAGATCTAATCTGTAAAGCCTAAAATGAAGATCAATATGTCTAGTTTTTTATATCAAAATTTTATTGAAATCACGTGACTAGAACATAGAAATTTTTGGGTCATTTCGAAATGCCATGGTTTTAGCCCACTTGGAAGGGGGGTCAGGAGGGGGCGAGTATCCTATTCGGAAGAGGAGATGTCAAAGAATATTATAGCAAAGTTTCATAAACATCAAATAAATAGATATTTGTAACGAACAATATATTCAAGAAATTTGATACAATATTTGGACAAAATTAGCCCAATTTTGACTATTTTATACTATAGTCATTTTAGTAGTTGAAAAAGTTCAACTCCAGAACAATTGTTCCCCATAGACCTAATGTTAATGAAATCATCAATTTCTCATAGATGACTGAACTAATATTAACCAAATTTTGCTATAATATTTTTTGACATCTCCTCTTTCGAATAGGATACTCGCCCCCTCCTGACCCCCCCTTTCAAGTGGGCTAAAACCATGGCATTTCGAAATGACCCTAAAATTTCTATGTTCTAGTCACGTGATTTCAATAAAATTTTGATATAAAAAACTAGACATATGGACCTTCATTTTAGGCTTTACAGATTAGATCTAGCTCGTCTAGTTTAGATGTAATCATAAAAAC
>CAJPIZ010002107.1:0-14494 GCA_905368565.1 Medioppia subpectinata
GTGCGTTTGCAGTGACTATTTCAAAAATTATGAGAATAATTATGAATTGTTGGCAGAGGTTTTGGCTCAACCAACCGTTGACATGGATTTCAAACTACGGCTCACAAAACTGATGGATATGTTGAACGTTTCGGCGAGCGACCGATCATTGCAAACAGAGGTGGTTATCCCCGAGTTTAAGAAAAACGCACATTTGATGGTGAATAAACTTTGCGTTTATTTGGACATAAAGGAAGGGATGGCCAATACACTTCACAAGCTGTTTACCCATCTTGATGAATCGCCTCTCGTTGCGCATAGCTCCTCCTACTAATGGCTCCTCCTTTAATTATATTTGCTATTTAATTTGAAGTTATTTTATATTTACTCTTATTATTGTATAACCATATATCTGTATACATGGATCCATTTATACATTACGATATAGTTAATGAGAGAAAAACGCACATTTGATGGTGAATAAACTTTGCGTTTATTTGGACATAAAGGAAGGGATGGCCAATACACTTCACAAGCTGTTTACCCATCTTGATGAATCGCCTCTCGTTGCGCATAGCTCCTCCCACTAATGGCTCCTCCTTTAATTATATTTGCTATTTAATTTGAAGTTATTTTATATTTACTCTTATTATTGTATAACCATATATCTGTATACATGGATCCATTTATACATTACGATATAGTTAATGAGACTAGGACTTATAGTCGAAAGTTTAAAGCTAATTATAAACGTATTACCGTTCACTTATATTATGATGCTGAACGAGAAAATGTAGACTTGTTGACTATTATTGATGAAATAAAAATTGTTTTAACCAATGTCTTGGACTCAATATTGGGTGATTTTAACGCTACTGATATGGTGCGACTATCAGTACAAAACATGGACTTGGACCGCGAGATATATCTGCCGTTTCGTGAAAAACAACATTTTAATGTCGAGTTGCTTATGAATGAGATAATTAAAATTTCTCAAAGTAAGCGTGAGTTTCTTCTAAATGGACTGTTAGAGGTTAATGTATTTGCCGTCGAACGCCCGCTCATTGGAGGGAAACGACACGTGCCGGCATCGTATGTTAACATCGATTCGTGGCGACGAAATTCAACAAAAGTTGTAACGGTAAAGAGTGATGGCATCTGTTTGGCGAGAGCGATAATTTTATCAAAATCCTATGCGGATGGTGCTCGAAAACATCAGTGGAGGCGACTGCGCGATAACGTGGGAAATATCCAAACTCTTCAAGCGTTGGATTTATGTCAACTTGCTGGTTTAAAGGTAAATAAAATTGGTCTTGCATACGACTCGTTTGAAAAGTTTCAAAACGCTTTAGGTTCTGAATATCAATTGATTGTTGTTTCACCGCCCAAACAATTTGTATTTACCGGACAATATGCTGAGAAACAAGTGTATGTATTAATGAGTGAAAGTCATGCGGACTGTCTTTTATCAATTAAAGCATTTTTAAAATGTAACTACTTCTGTAAAGTTTGTTTGAAAGGGTATATGTGTGTATTTGGCCATAGATGCGAAAACACTTGCCCATATTGCTTTGCAGGAGAAAAGTGTACGGAGACAACTCGAATAGATTGTGCTGAATGCAATCGATATTTCTTGTCGGAAAAGTGTTATGAAAATCATAAGAAAAACGTATGTAATAATTATAAATATTGCATAGAGTGCAAAAAATTGATAAAAGGGAAAGTTCACTACTGCGGCAAAATAAAGTGTAGAAATTGTAAGAATTATGTTCAACAATCATATCACGAATGTTATATCACGCCAAATGATAAAGAGGTCATTGAATTAGAAGATGCAAAATTGAAAGTGTTTGTATTCTACGATTTTGAGTGTCATATCGTTGATACAATTAATGGGGATAAAATACATCACCCGAATCTGTGCTGCATTGAAGTAGTGTGCGATTTCTGCTGGGATAAAAACAAAAAAGATAAGATTGTAAAGTATTGCTCTTTTTGTCATGGAGAGTCTCTAGAATTTGTGGGATTGCAATGTGCTGAAGACTTTTTGAAATATCTCTTTACAGATTTGGGATCAAGATTGAAAGAATTTAAAAAAGCAACTAAAATGAAAGAGGATGTAAAAGTTAAAGTGATTGCGCATAATAGCAAGTCTTATGATTCCCAATTCATTATTAAATATTTTCTTAATAATAATGTAACACCTAATGTTATTAAAAAAGGGAACAAAATTATAAACCTATGTTATAAAAATTTCAGTTTCATTGATTCATTATCATTTATACCAATGCCTTTAAAAAGCCTTCCCAAAACATTTGGTATCATTGATTGCCAAAAAGGAGATTTTCCACATTTATATAACACACCTGAAAACTGGTATAAAGTGCTAGACACTCTACCACATATTAATTATTACCAGATCAATCTTAAGAAACCTAATGAGCGACTAGCATTCATCAAATGGTACAATTTGAATAAGAATAACACATTTGATTTTAAACAGGAATTAACAAAATATTGCAAGAATGATGTGACTGTCTTAATGAAAGCTGTAATGACTTTCAGAGACATGTGGTATAATTGTTTTAACATTGATTGCTTTACTCGATGTATAACTTTACCGCAAAGTGTTATGGAGGTATTTCGAACAAATTATTTAAAACCATATGAAATAGCAATTGTTCCAAATAATGGTTATGAGCACAAGAGGAATCAATCGTATATCGCGAATGCATGGCTTGACTTCATTCAGCGTGATAGGGAACATTAAATATTTTCTTAATAATAATGTAACACCTAATGTTATTAAAAAAGGGAACAAAATTATAAACCTATGTTATAAAAATTTCAGTTTCATTGATTCATTATCATTTATACCAATGCCTTTAAAAAGTCTTCCCAAAACATTTGGTATCATTGATTGCCAAAAAGGAGATTTTCCACATTTATATAACACACCTGAAAACTGGTATAAAGTGCTGGACACTCTACCACATATTAATTATTACCAGATCAATCTTAAGAAACCTAATGAGCGACTAGCATTCATCAAATGGTACAATTTGAATAAGAAAAACACATTTGATTTTAAACAGGAATTAACAAAATATTGCAAGAACGATGTGACTGTCTTAATGAAAGCTGTAATGACTTTCAGAGACATGTGGTATAATTGTTTTGGCATTGATTGCTTTACTCGATGTATAACTTTACCGCAAAGTGTTATGGAACATAAAGCTTGTTTAATAAATTTTGGTATACTTTATCGTTAACAAGGTTTATTACCAATACTCGTGTTCTCCTTAGTTAGCATATAGCGCTTACGTACCGAACTGAAGTAAGTCGCACTATCCCTTGACGAAATCTTACGTGAATATAGAATTTATTCATACGTTGCGGACGGATTTATTCCGCAAACGGGAGAAGTGTTTGAATTTTACGGTTGTTTTTTTCATGGATGCCCGCAATGCTTTAAGAGCAACAGATACCATACGACTAATCCGTTATCAGGTAAAACTATGGACGAATTATATGCAAAGACTATACAAAAAGATACATTTTTGAAATCAAAATTCAAATTAGTTTCCATATGGGAATGTCAACTGAAAAAACAACGGAAATCATCGATAGCTATTGAAATGTTTTACACAAACCATTTACGCAATTACAATCAACACAAATACAATCCGCCACTACTACCGCGCGAGGCGTTTTACGGCGGCCGGGTCAACGCAAAAAACAACGGAAATCATCGATAACTATTGAAATGTTTTACACAAACCATTTACGCAATTACAATCAACACAAATACAATCCGCCACTACTACCGCGCGAGGCGTTTTACGGCGGCCGGGTCAACGCAAGTAAATTGTACCATCAAGTGGACGGCGACGAGCGGATACACTATTACGACTTTACGAGCCTTTACCCGTTTGTATGTAAAACATCTAAGTTTCCGGTTGGCCACCCGGTACGTATTCATTCACCGGAGACAACAAGTATTGACACATACGAGGGACTAGTATTCTGTGTTGTTTTGCCGCCACGAAATCTATACTTCCCGATACTCCCTCAACGGATTAATTATAAACTTATATTCACGTTATGCTACCAATGCGCGGCCGATAACCGGTATTCGTGCTATCACGACAACAATGATAGATGTCTTCAAGGCGTATGGACAACACCTGAACTCAAAAAGGCATTAGAGTATGGGTATAAAATTCTAAAAATATTTGAAGTGTGGCACTTTGAACGGTCAATACAGTTGTCCGATACAACAGATGGACTATTTTCTAAATTTATTAATGATTGCATTATAGGGAAAATCGAAGGAAGCGGATGGCCACCGAATGTCAAAACACAAGAAGACAAAAAAGCCTACATTACACAATACTACGATAAAGAAAATATCCAGTTGGACATGGACAAAATTGAAAACAATCCTGGCAAGCGAAATACATTTAAATTGGCCGTCAATAGCTTTTGGGGCAAATTTGGGCAAAACTCTTTGGAGATGCCTAAAGTTGAATTCATATCGAGCCCCGAAAAGTTTTTCGCGCTATTAAGTGACGACACAATTAGTGTTGAAGACGCGTATTTAATAAGTGATGAAATGCTTCAAGTAAAGTATAATAAACGGAACGAATTCCATACAGAATCCAATAGTTCAAACGTAATTATTGCGTCATATGTTACCAGTTACGCGAGACTAAAGTTATTTGAATTGATTAATAAATTAGGCAAACGATGCCTCTATTACGATACAGATTCAGTTATATTCGTTGCTAGACCTGATGACGAATACACCCCAAAAACCGGTCAATATCTCGGCGAGCTAACTAATGAGTTAACAACAGAGAACGACCCCAACGCATACATAACTAAATTCTTGTCGTGCGGTCCTAAAAACTATAGCTACGAGGTATACTATCCTGATTCAAACCGTTATGATTACGAAGTTAAAGTTAAAGGCTTAACTTTGAATTTTGAGACGAGTTTAAAAATAAATTTTGAATCAATGAAAGATATAATTGATAAATACATTATGGATAATAAATCAACAATTAACGTTCCTCAAATGAAATTTGTTATCAACGAGTTTAATCAGATAAAGACTGATTACATTAACAAGAAGTTCCAATTGGTGTACGATAAGCGGACACTTGATGGCGACTACACCACTCGTCCGTTTGGTTACAAAGAATTATGTTAATTCAATTTAAGATATATACCTAGTTTATTTATATATTATTATATTGATTATCTATTTTTACATTAGATATTGTATGTAATTTATATTTAATGAAATGCAAATAAAGATATATATTCATTTGCAAATGTGTATTCATTAATTTCATAATGTGTTTAGAAGAGTTTAAATTCAAACACCCGTTTACTTGTATAGTTTCTGGAATGACAAGTAGCGGTAAAACAGTACTTATCAAACGTGTTCTAAATAATTGGTCAAATCTGATTGCCATTAATAAGCGTACATTAAGTGTTTTATGGTGCTATTCAGAACCTGAGAGTTTATTTAATGATAAATTTGATAACATAACTATTGTATTTAATAAAGGTGTACCATCAATTGATGACATTAAAAAACACAAACCTGATTTAATCGTTTTAGACGATTTGATGGATAACATCTCAGATAATGTGAGAGACTTGTTTACTAAACGATCTCATCATATGGGTATTAGTGTTATGTTTGTTGTCCAGAACTTACATAACGATAACAGACCTATGCGTACTATGAAAAAGAATGTTCATTATATTATTATGATGAGAGGAAACAGCAATGGCGGACAATTACGGCATTTGACTTTACCAATTCCCTTCAAGCAATCATTCCAAATATTTAAACACGCAACTCAAAGACCTTTTGGGTATTTAATCATTGATCAGCATCCGACATCACCAGAAGAGTACATGTTCAAGACGAGAATATTTCGCGAAGAATTAAACGGTGAATTAGCAAGAAAGCATAGTTTTTGTCCCATATACTATAAATATTAATAACAATGAAACCTAAAATTATATCGAATAGCCTTAAACGTTCGTTGCCGTTCCTTAAGTATGCAATTAAGAAACCTAACGGTTCGCGCAAACGGATTCTTAAGGATTTGAGCGAAGAGAAGACGGTATATAACGCTCTTCAAGAGCTCGCACACAACACACTTTCCGGAGTGATTCCATTGAACACACGACAGAAACGACTCATAAAACCATATCGGAAAACATTGGAAAACCTTTGTGACTGTAAGAATCGGAAGAGTATTAAGAAACGCAAAGAACTTATACTGCAAAGTGGTGGTTTCTTACCAATTGTGTTAAGCGCGTTAGCAAGTATATTGCCTACTCTTTTAAGTAAGGCATTGTAAGTATGTCTGGCCCCACACCGATGGCCGTGTACCCTTACGATATGGAAGACACATTGCCACCGCCGCCGCCGCCCCCTCCCCGTCCAAACAATTTACCGGTTGGACGATTAACGCGGAAGAAGCGAGCGAATCTTATGGATCGGCAAACCCGTATCATTAAGATGGTTTTGAAACTTGCACAAATTAACGGTTTCAACGATGCACTCAATGTTTTACGCGAAGACGGTACGTATAACGAGAATAGTAATTTGGCTAAACTATTGACAATCACCCAGACTAACGTCCGTAATGTACAAGGAATGCCCGATCTTATACGGCTCTTGTATTTGGCTCAAATTGACCCCAATTTTATAGTGAACGAGATGGTCAAGGCTAGATTATTGGAGCTAATGAACAATGATCTGCCGTTGCCACCGCCTCCACCGCCCGAACCTCAATACTTTCATCGTCATCCTCCGCCCCCGCCTCCACGACCATCATCATCATCACCTCCACCTCCAGTTCACAATATAAGACCATTCGAATATGAACCGCACCCACTAACACCTTCAAACGTGGCAGACATTCCTTTACCGCCGTCACCATTACCACCTCACCCACCGACTAAACGCAAATCAACAGAAATCACGACGGATGCAGACGCAATCCCAAACAAACTGTCAATCCCTAACCCGTGGAACATACCATTCAACGATTCGGACGACGACGTAGACGACCTCTAAAATTTATATACATTATGGACGATTTATTGTCTAATTTATATTATAATCCTGGACATCCCGCCTCTCTAAGCGGGGTTCATAAACTATATTCTTATGCTAAATTAATAAATAATAATATAACTAAAAAGTATGTAAACTTATGGCTATCTAGACAAAATGTTTATACACTACATAAGCCTATTAGGCGAAATTATTTACGTAATAAAATATACGTTTCTTATATTGACGAACAATAAATAATAATATAACTAAAAAGTATGTAAACTTATGGCTATCTAGACAAAATGTTTATACACTACATAAGCCTATTAGGCGAAATTATTTACGCAATAAAATATACGTTTCTTATATTGACGAACAATGGGAGTGTGACTTAATTGATTTGCGGCAATATAGCGGACAAAACAATGGTCATAATTATATTTTGACTATCATTGATTGCTTCTCAAAATACGCTCGAGTACGACCGCTGCGGAGTAAAAAGGGTATTGAGATACTCAATGAATTCAAGCGCATTTTCAAAACTGTGAAGCCTACAAAGATACGGTCGGATAAAGGTGGCGAGTTTGATAATAAATATTTTATTAATTTTTGCAAAACTAATAATATTACATACTTTACAACACAAAATCACGATATTAAATGCGCAATTGTTGAGCGCTTTAATCGGACACTCAAGTCGAAACTGTTTCGGTACTTTACACATAGAGGTACGCGTAAATATGTGAACGTACTGGACGATATTGTGGATTCGTATAATAATTCAATACATCGAAGTATTGGTATGTCACCAAATGATGTTAGTATTGAAAATGAGCACGTCGTGTTTGAAAATTTATATAATACACCTGATTTGAGACACATTATAAGGAATACATCAAAAAAGAAGTTAAAGGCAGGCGATACCGTGCGCCGGCAATACGACTTAAACGCATTTGATAAATCCTACTACCCAGTATGGACAGATATGGTTTTCAAAGTTGATAAAGTGTATGACAACATAACACGACCTCAGTATTCAATTGAGATTGATGGTGAGAAGACTAAAAGAAGATTCTATCCTGAAGAATTACAGAAAGTTATTGTCGACAATAACACCATATATTTAGTTGAACGAATATTGGAGAATAGGACACGAAACGGTCAACAACAAGTACTTGTGAAATGGAAGGGTTACCCAGCAAGTTTCAACCAATGGATTCCGTTGGATCACGTAAGAAATCTATAAGCAATTTCATAACAAATGACTGCGCGTTTACGTCATCAAATTTTATACTATTTCTGTTTCAAATGATTATAATTGTAATTGTTGTAAGCTCCAGTATATATAATATAATGAAACAAAATGGTGATACAAATTTATGGACAGGCCTTCTTTCTTGGTCAATTGGCTATGTGCTACCAAACCCGACACTTAAGCCAGTGGTTAATACTGATACGAAAAAATAAACTATATTGGTGTTTATTGCCGTGTCTAATTGTAATTATTTTTCTAATTCTATCAAAAGTTAGAATGGAAACAGAAAACTTTTATATTCATTTAACTAATAATATAATACCGACAAGTCCGGATGAGACCGGAAATAAAATCGGTAATTTTGTAACTCATCTCACCAAAACTATTTACTTATCCGAAGATTGGGAAGTAGGACTGACAGATACATCTTATACAAAGAGCTGGTATAACATTATGGAGAATCAGCAGATTTCTTTAGTCGAAGAATACGAAGACACACCCACAGTTATTCCACTTGATACGGAGTTTTTGGCCGGTTATTATGCGTCAGTCAACGATATCGTGACAACTATTAATGAATTAATGCATGATTTTGTTTTATTCAATCGGACGCGCACCGGTATACAATATCCACCGATGTTATTTTATAATAAAAACACAAATAAAATCAAAATTCGCTTGGGTCTCAAAAACGACAAGAAGGTGTACCCCCAATTTTCAGAATATTTGGCTAATTATCTTGGACTTCTAGATAGCCAAGGTCGACAGTACCCAGGGGGAGGTAATCCCAAGCACTTGGCGCATAACGAGTATACTATCGATTCCAATACCGATTTATACTCAGAAACTAATGTCCAAGTTGTCCCCGTAAACACGCCTCTCATCCAAGACTCTCGTGTAATACCCGATGAAGAGGAGACCCCGGATGACGGCAAATTAGCGAATAATGATACTTCTGAAGATACAAACATTACTGATGGTCAACAACAGCAACAGAACAATGACACATCTGGCGGCCACCAACAACAGACTACTGACAGAACTGTCGGCCAACAACAACAACAGACTACTGACAGAACTGTCGGTCAACAACAAAAACAGACTACTGACAAATTTGTAGGTCAACAACAACAACAACAGACTACTGACAAATCTGTCGGTCAACAACAACAACAGACCACTGACAGATCTGGCGGTCAACAACACCAACAGAATACTGACAGTATTATAGGTCAACAACAACAACAACAACAACAACAAACCACAGACAGATCTGGCGGTCAACAGCAACAGACCACTGACAGATCTGGCGGTGAACAACAACAACAGACTACTGACAAATCTGTCGGTCAACAACAACAAACCACTGACAGATCTGGGGGTCAACAACAACAGACCACTGACAGATCTGGCGGTGAACAACAAAAACAGACTACTGACAGTTCTGGAGGTCAACAACAACAGAACACTGACAGATCTGGGGGTCAACAACAACAGACCACTGACAGATCTGGAGGTCAACAACAACAGACTACTGGCAGATCTGGCGGTCAACAGCTATCACAGATGCCTAATCAAACTGAAAGTGTGGGAGAACAGAAAGCGGTAATTCCGCCAAAGCCTGTAGTACCTCCAAAAAAACCAAAGAAAAGGCCCCTGCCTAAACAAGATCGGGGAGGACCAGTAAGCTCGTACACATCAACTATTGATGATGATATAGGTGCTGAGCTCCATAATATAAGCAAGCGCAGTTTAGTGAAGCCAGAGATAAAGTATTATATTGAAGGGTTCAGTCAAGTTTCTCTTGGAGGACCTATAAATTCACTGTACTACTATTGCGATTTAATCAAACCAGTGTTAGTCGGTAATTACGAAGCACCACTCATAAGACGAGTTGAAGTTCCAAACGATAAAAATTTTGGCGATAATTGTGAAATTAAGTATTCCCAGCCGCAATACTATCCCTTAGTTTCGCACGAGATTAATCGAATAGAAGTAGACATCAAAGACGATACCGACAAGACGGTAAATTTTGCATTTGGACGAACTGCGCTAAGTTTGCAATTCAGAAAGAAAGCTCAAAATGTCATCCAATCCTTATACCAATTATTACGTTAATCAGGCCGGAACAGGAATTGGTGGGTTCCAAGGTGCCAGATTTCAGCGGGGACAAGGGTTTTTTGGAAATGTTTTTAGAAACGCTATTTTACCATTATTAAAATACATTGGTCCAAAACTGTTATCAACTGGTGCTCATGCCGCAACAGATGCGATTGGCGGTGAAAATTTCTTAAAGTCTTTGAAAACTCACGGTAAAAAAACAGCACAACAAATTGCAGCAGACGCTGGTGACAGAGCTACTCAGTTCGCATTAACGGGTAAAGGATATAGTGGTAGGCGCCGAGGTACAAGAAAAAGCCGTGTTGTTAGAAAGAGAATTGGAATAAAAGGGAGAGGCCGAGCAAATATTAAGCACTTACGAGGTAGTGGACGAAGAAGACGAAGGACTGCAAAAAAAATTATTCCCTCAATATTTGGTTAGAAATGAGTTACCAACGTCTCGTGAACGAAGATTCTCCAGTTACAGCTATTCCTGAACTGGATTTTTACTCAAAAGCAGCCGTTCAGACGTCGATTGAGTCAACATATTCGGAGGAAGTACGCCCTATTGCTCAATTAAATTCTGGCGGTCATATTGAGTTTATTGTTAATAATTCAATCAATGAGTATTTGAAATTAAAGGACACGACACTCTCTGTACGTTTTCGTGTAAAATTGGCAAAAACTGACGGTACAGCCGTAACTGCTACTGATTGGACTAAAATATCTGTTGTAAACAATTTTTTACACTCACTATGGAATCAAATAGACTTATCAATTGGCGATTCACAAACCACAACATCTCTACAGACGTATCCGTATAGGGCGTACTTTGAGACAATACTTGGGTCAACACCACAGAGCCGTAATACATATCTAACTACAACACTATTCAATGACGATGATCTAAGCGCAAACCCTCATTCTCCACAAACTATACGACAACCCTTCATCACGCATAAGACAGGAGATTCAGCTGATACGGGCCGCTTATGTGAAGTTGAAGGTAAGCTTCATTTGGACATGTTTATGCAACACCGAGCACTGATTGGTGGAACAAAGCTCAAAATACGGCTTATCCCTAATAGACCTAACTTTTATTTCATGAGTTCTGACCCGAAACTATTGCCGACAATCCATTTTGATGACGTACATTTGAATTTGATTAAATTTCGCGTATCTGAAGAAGTGCTTCACGCACAGCTTCAAGCGCTTAACGTTAGTCCTGCTAAATATATATTGAACAGAGCCGAAGTACGCTCTGTCACCATTGACAAGGGCGCTACCAGTCGAAACATTGAAAATGTTATCAACGGAACACTGCCGCGGCGCGTATACATTGCATTTACTAGTAATGACGCGTACAGTGGCTCGCTGACAAAGAATCCATTTTATTTGGAACACTTTAAGATTGATTCGCTTGCCTGTTTCATAAATGGTGAGCAAATTCCTCGCAAAGCATTCACTCCAGATTTTGATAACGATAAATCTATCCGAGAATATTTGGAGTTACTCAGAGTATCTGAACAATTTGATAATGAGGCGCGAATGCTTGTAACATTGGATAAGTTTAAGAAAGGATACACAATGTTTGCATTTAACTTGAGTCCAGACTTATCTCAAGGATTCAACTCTGCAGGTTACGTAAACATACCGCGAGAGGGTGTTATGAGATTCGAGATACATTTCAAAGAGGAATTGGCCAATACGATCAATGCTCTTATATATTGCGAGTTTGATAATCAGTTATCCATTTCTGAAGATAGAAACGCTGTCATGGACTATCGATAATGTGGTCTGACGAAATTGTGCGCAAATTTAGAAATGTACCACATTTTGGGGGCGTGTTTGCCAGGGACCAGTTACCTACGTCTGTGGACTTTCCTATTGGTCTGATTGTTAACACAGACCTAATGGACGAGCCAGGGTCTCATTGGATTTGCATCTACATTGACAAGAACGGTATTGGCGAATATTTTGATTCATACGGCCTGCCCCCTCTATACGACGAATTTAATCGATTTCTATTGGACAATTGCCCTAACGGTCACTTTTACAACAACAAAACACTTCAGTGTATTAAGTGTATTACGTGTGGCGAATACTGTGTCGCGTACCTAATATGTCGTTTGTGCGCTAATATAACCTACACTCAATTCGTTTCCTCATTCACTTCTGATCCAGAAGTCAACGATAAAATTATAAAAATTTATTATAAAATCATTGAAAATATATAATAATAATAATAATGTTTAACCCGTTTACTTATATATTTGAACGTATTGGTGAAATAAGTCTCAGCGCTATAGAGTGTATACTAAATCCTGAACTATGGCTTTGTATTTGTCAAGTGGTTCTTTGCTGCGGTGAATAACATCTTGCCATGCAATCAATTTAAATTCTCTATACGTACTGACTCATATAATTGCATTTACAACGCCTGAATGGATGATTGTGTAAATGAATGGCTTAAGTCGACACACTGCCAGCTTATTTTGGCGTTAAATCTAACAACTGAGAACCAATTGCGAGCACTATTAAACACTCGTTGGCAACAATGTCGTGAAGCGTTTCAAGACTATGGTGAACTTCACAAAGCCGTGGTGTCGTGTTGCAAATCAACGGAGAGACGTCTCTGCAATGTTTGCTTCAATGGATATGCTGACACCATATTCTTACCATGTGGACACCGGATTGTATGCTCGCATTGCGCTACAACCCTTACAGAACAACGAGATGTGTGCACCGGATGTCGTCATAAGATAGCGCATATTATACTTATTTAATTATTTTTATTATATTCCTATATATAACCTTTATTATATTACAACTATTGTATAAGCTTATACACATCAATAAATGGTTTTGAGTTCAAATTTGTGTTTACTGTTTCTTTCAATCAACATTAACAACAATATCTTGGGTAATTAGGTCATGTATTACAACGCAATGCGTTGCAATACATTACAATTTAATGCACGCATTGAATTAGCATGACCTAATTAACCATTACTTCTGAATGCCCTGCGCAAAGGGGGCGTGGTTAATAATTAATAGATATTAGTAAGAAACAGGAGTAAACGTTTCGTCTGTTTCCAATTAATCACTACTGATCTACTCAATGTACAAAATACATAATACTGTCAATGAATTTCATAATTTCATAGTTTCATGAATTTCATAGTAATTATTCATTACTAATGAGTGTGTGTTTGAAATATGTTTTTATTCATTGAAATCCATATGACTTGAATTACTGGACAGTGTTATACAAATAATCTCAATTCAGTACAAAAATTCATGTTTATAAGTTGGATCTGCGCACCCCCTCCATGGGAAATAACATAGGACCTCAGCTTAAGTCTATGGCTATACTTTAACATTGAGAACAATTTTGTCATATTTGTAATATTAATTCTATGGGAGTATATTTACAGATAAATCTATTTGGTGCTAATGTTAACTCTACGGGAGTAATGAGATTCCAATTTAATTATATATCATTAGTTCTAAATCTATGGTAATAATGCTAATTAAATAAACTAATTCTAAGTCTACGAGAATATGTTAATCATATGGGTTAATACTAATCACATGAAAAACCTTCTAGTAGTTATAATTTCCTTTATAATAACTTTGCAGAATTATAAAATATAAAAATTTGAACATTTTGTATGCTCTTTTTAGCTCTATATACATCTCTAGAATTGTGGTTAACATTATAGTTTGTTTGAAAACTTGTTTATTTAAATATAATGGTAAATTTATTAATGTTATACAAGGGGTGCGCGCTATATGTTGAATATTATGGTAAATTATATTTATTCTCCGATTACTGTTTTAAATAATTTTAGATAAAAAAATACAACAAAATATAACAGCAATTATTTGACAAAACCCACAAAAAATTGTATTAGTCTTATGAAAGTGTACACCAAATAAAATTCTGCAAAATGTAATGCAATGTCTATAACATAGAGTAGCCCTCAAATGTGTAATCGATTCTTAAAGTGTTTGCACAATATTTCAAACAACAAAATAAGACACAAAATATGAATTATTGCTCATAT
>CAJPIZ010002108.1:4208-14494 GCA_905368565.1 Medioppia subpectinata
TAAAAAAATAGCGAAAAAAGTGTGTATCGATTGATTGAATTAAATATAAAGTCAAACCACACGAAGACATGACTCTCGTGTGGATAATAGTCGGCTCGAAGAAAGAAAAGACTATTCGCTCAATGCGTTTGTATATCAGAGTTAATAATAGTAGTTGTGATGAATTATATGCCATCAAAACAATTGCTAACAATAATTCAAATACAATGACGACTGACAAACACATAACCTCTTCGGTCAATGCGAGGCCCAAAAGCACTCGTACTCTCTCAACATCTAATACCGACCGACGCTTACAATACCATACCCAACACAACACATGAGATGACATTTTTGAATAAGTTTTCTCTCATTTTCCTCTCCATCCTCTGCTTTCCATTGCATTTCTCTCCCTATTCTGTGTCCGTCTCTCTGTTTCTCATCACATAATAGCGGCTATTATTCATTGAAACAAAAGACAGTCCCAAACAAAAAAGCAATGGAGAAATTAATTCAATTACAATCGCTAATCAAATGAACACAAAAAATTCAATTAAAAGCATTTATATTAATAGAAAAGCCAAAAGTGGTTGCCTTTCGATATAATTGAGTAGAGGTTTAGTTTAGCATAAAATCGAAATGAAATACTATAACAGTTTTTATAATTGAATTTGTATTTCGCGATAACTAGTATTGTATTTTTACATATTCTCTCTCTCTCTCTCTCTCTCTCCTTCTCCTCAAAATGCTGACTAAAAATTGAATACATTTTCATTCATACATAAACTGCTATTCTTTATATCCCAAAAAGATATATATAGTATATTAAACGAGTATTTGTTATATAATAATAATAGACAAAAAATGTTCGCCACTTATCTTGAAAAAGGAGTCAATTTTTTTCATTTTATGCCGGAATCAATACTTTTGACGTTTTCATCCAGAAATTGGGCCATAGATTGCCAGTCATTTGAATAGATTAGTGATAAGTGTTTAGTGTTTTCGTGGAATTAATAAATATTTTAATGTTATCTTTTAATATGAAAAACTATATGCATATAAATATCTGCATTGAAAGCGATAATAGTTTTTGAATATTTAATGCAAATATAATGAATGGCATAAATTTAAAATACTATTCAAACTGTCAATTAAAGTGTTGATAAGTTTTATGTTTAGCATGTATTTAATGCAATTTCATTTATATAGTATATCAATGGATTAGTTTCTAAATAAACAGAATATGTCTTCAAATAGTGAGTAAAATTTCATAAAAATAGTTATTTCAACAATAAATTCCTTTCGTTTCCTATTTTATATTCCAACAGAATATTCTGTTTAACAAATTTTCATTTAAAATCTGATATAAAACATACATTTTATTGTGAAATATATATAAAGATTTGCAAACAATAAATCAGACTTTTGAGCAAATGTTTTGCTGTATATAAAACTAATGTAATTATTACTAAACAATGTAAAAATATAATATAAATTATCGATGAAAATATCAAACAAATGTCAGTTTAGGTCAGATTAAGTCCAATACATTTATCGGCCGTTTCGATGGCAACAGCGGTTCTGATCTGATATATATAGACGTCGCCGTCTTCGGTGGTGTTGTCCACTTTCGAGGGCTGAAGAATCCAATAATTCAATACATTTGACGAGTGGTTGGAATCAACGGATGAAATACGAGCGCAAATATAATTCAATAGTCTTTCGACGAAATGCCACTTCGACTCGATCTGCAGCACCGCTTCCGGTGTGGCCCTCAGGAACAGCTCGGCGTTGTGGCCGAACAGCTGTGCCATCAGTTTCTTATGCTTATTGTCTTCGAGAATGAAAATGAATTTAAACACTAAAACACACGAACTTTGTTGACATTTGAGACAATTGAGGAGCAGTTTCTTGTCTTTGGAGGACTCGATGATAGATTCGATGAGCGGGTCATCAGTGATGGCGTGCCTTAAAGTGATCATTCGATGGCAGTCTTGATTAGTGCACAACACAGAGATCACGTCCCGCTTCTCACTCGATGGCAGATAATTAATGACACGAGCCTTCACTTTATACAAGTGTTTGTCCACTCCATCGCTGATCAACTCATCAATCAATATGTTTTTGAAGGGAATGTCGACGATATGGGAGACCGGAAGATAGCACTCGTTGTTCTCCAACTCATCGATCACTTCATGCAAATCCATCTCAAAGTCGGCCATATCTGAGAACATAGCGCTCTGATCGACGGCCGCCGGGAATGTCGATACGTCCTGACTGTCGGCCGGAAACGACTGCGAGAGTACGGCGTCTTCGATGGAAGGCGTGCCCACATTCACGGCTGACATCACTTTATACTCTTCTATCTTATCGTATAGTCTTTTGCCTATAGATTAAGAGCAGAAAAAACAATTCATATCTATTAAAACAATACATTTAGGAGTGATTTCTGGTGTAATACTTAAGTAAGCGTTTGGTTTCACAAAACGTATACATTTGCCGAAATGATAGCCAGAGTTAAGTGCATACATATAGAAGCCGTCCCTAAACCTGTCGGCCCTAACGCTCACATTAAACAGTACTATAAAGTCAAACGGTTTGATGGATTGGGCGTCGTTTGAGTGCTGTTCAAACACTGTCACTACAATTGACATCTGATTTTCATTAACAATACGAATCAATTCTTCTTCGGCGCTGTCGAGACCCATACCAGCGGTCGACACGTCTGAACGGAATGTCCTCAACGCCGGCGGCGTTGTGTCCCAAACGACTAATTCGGTTCTGTCTCGAGTTGTGGTCACGCGAAGCACTTGAACCGCGAGGTCTGCGTACAGATGATAATTAGTGGACGACTTCTTTTCGCTCAGACTGTCTGCGAGCAGATCGTCGGCAAACCACTGGTCGAGCTCTTCCTTGCGCTGCCTATCGAACGACTCAAACGTCGGCCGAACACTAGTATTGATCGGCGAAAAGCATTGCGAGTCTTGAAACGCCTCGAAGACCACCACATCTTTGGGATCACAACAGATAATATCCATACAATTGGGCGCCAGTAATACGCGATGTATTCGCACGATATCTCCCGGTCTGAACGCCGGGTAGTGACGGAAAGAGCTGTTCCCGGGCCTCAACTGTATGGTCGAAGTGAACGCCTTCTCATCCCTCAAATGAATGGTGTTTTTCTTAAAGTCCCGATACCTGAGGACACCATAGATGTGACAATAGGTCTTTCCACTCACTGGAAACAGATTGTGTACTTCGATCAGAGTCTTGTATTCGTGGCGTCTGTGACCACTCGTTGTGGGACTTCGAGTACTGGTGGACGGACTCGAGACGGGAACTCTTGTTATAGTCGTCACACAATTGCCGCGATTACTGTTTGGATTTCGTGGCGAAAGACATGTCTGTCTATTATTAGTCGACTTCTTGTTAGCGCTCTCTTTCCTCTTCCTCTGAGTGGCCGTCAATCCGGTGTCAAAGTCTTCGTCGGACGTGAAATCAGAGCCCAACTCGTCGTCATTTGAAGCAAATCTAAGCCTCTTTTTGGCCGAAAGCGTGTTTTTGGCCGACTTCGCCATCTTTTGCTCATCTGTTGCCGTTTGAGTGACACTCGCGTCGGTGTTGTCCTCGTGATGGCTATCAATCGTTGCGTCCGTTTGGTTGTCTTCGGGAAAGGAGTCGCTGTCGGCGATGGCAGTGAACGGCTCTTCACGAAGACTGACCAACCATTTGATGGTCGGCTCGAACTCCGCTTTCACCACAACTAACGGCTCGAAGAAGTTGTCGAAAATACGTCCGTTCGCTAAGACATCGGCAAAAGAGATAAACAGTGAATGCAATGCACTCTAAAGTGAATAATAAAGTGGACATACATTTGAACACTTTATTCTTCGGCATTACACTCGTCTCGAATCGGTATAACGTAAACACTTGTCCCGTCTTCAGCGGTGACTTCTTGAACGGTGTCTTCGCGTACGAGCCGTAGAAGACTATCACGAGATATGTGTCGACAGCAGTGGGCGGACAGTCGTGTTGTCGTTGTTGTGATTGTGGTGTGGATGGCGTCGAGTGTTGCGAACAATCGGTGGTAATCACAATCCGCTTGCATTTGGGATCTCCTTCGCGGCCGTCGAGCGGACAGAAGTGAATGACTTTGAGCTTAAGTTTGTTGTCATAGTATTTGTTGTAAGCCTTTAGCGACTGAGCGCTTATAATCACCATATCGTCGATATGGAGACCACACTCTCTTGCGGTGATGTATGGATCCACTAATGGTGACAATCACTCAATCACTGCTAACTAATGCACTCTTCACTGCAATCGTCTGTTTGTGTTTCGCATTCAATGTGTTTTGACGTCAAAAACGTTGTCATAAATGAAAGCCTTATGTGAGCTATGATTGCATTGAAGTGAACGCAAACCCCCTTCTCGTCACTCAAACCCCACTCCCTATACATTGAGCCGTACTTTACGTTCACTAATAGGCTATTATTTTGATGAGAAATGCAGTTTTGGCGCCACTTTTACTGCACTACCTCTGTATCGATCACCACATCTGATCCAACCATCTCTTAGGCGACCACCGCTTAACGCACGTGTCATTCATAACCATTTTAATGATAAATTCATACAAAAGTTACCGTTAATTATAGTTATATGTAATGAATTAATAGACAACACAATTGAATAGGCATTTCATTTGCAAACTACTTGTCCATCAAATACTCGGCTCCCGATTGGTTGCCCAACGGATCCGATCGGACAGTACGGATCGGCTAACGAGTGGTCACACATAAAAATAGTTTGTTTTTTTATAAATAAAGTTTTTATTATTGAATGGAAAACTGTTTTTTGCTGCGAAATGAAGTCGAGCTCAAGACTCGGCCGCCGGTCAACACGACCCGAGTCTCGCCCGGAAAAAAGGCAACGAATGAATCGGACGGAAGGCCCGCGTTGTCCACCGCAGCGCACAGTCGCTGCCGGGGCTCCAGAAAGGGCTCGTCTGTCAGCGCGAATGTCCCCCAATGTATGGCCAGAGAGAACATGGACTGAACGTCTTGATGGATGAGAACCGCTTCCTCCGGTTCGACGGCGTGACAGCGGTGTAGACTTCGCGGTTCGTACGCACCGATAGGTATGGCTGAGGCGCTGAACGGGCCGTAAAGGCGGCCGATTTGCCGAAAGGCGTCGCAATAGCCGGTGTCGCCCGCGAAGAAGAACCGCTGCTTCGGCCCAATCACAGCCCATCCGCCCCACAGCGCGCGGTTGTCGTCCGTCAGCGTCCGGCGGCTCCAGTGTTGGGCCGGAAGGAAGACAAATGACACTAAAAATGCAGACATTATTAGGGGATTAGAACCGTTAGGAGGAATGGATGAGTGAAAAAGAGGTGACAGACCATCGCTCTTGTCGGGCACGTGTCCCTCTTGCCACCACTCCAGCTCTACACAGTTCTCCACTCCCAGTGCGCGCATCCATTGGCCTGAATTGATGGACACAAGAGTTAGAAGAGCGACAATTCAATCACTTAATGGTTTGTAGAGAAACACTGACCCAAACCCGAAGGGACGAAGAATCGGAGATCAGCGCCAAAGCGTGCGTTGAGAACCAGAATGGAGTTGCGGTCCAAATGGTCGTAATGGGCGTGAGATATGACCACTGCGTCCAAGTTTTCGGGCAAATCGTGTAACTATTGGAAAAAACAGCAATTGGTTAAGTGTTTGGGGTTTGAATGGCTTTAGTGGACACAAGTGGCCATTGCCTTACACTGCAGGGAGGGTTTCGGTAACGTTTTGGTCCGATTGCTTGCGAAGGGGACGCCCTTTCGCTGAACATGGGATCCGTTAGCACTGATATGCCGTCAAAACGCACCAACACTGACGAGTGGCCCAACCAAGTGATGGCCAAACCGTCGTCCGGCGGAACCGATGCCTTGAAGTCGGGCTCGAGTACGGGTAGAGTGCGGTCGAGCTCTTGTTTGGAGGGGATCTTCGCGTGTCGTCCGAAGCGCAACAGATTGAAGGCAAGAGAGGGCGCGTCCCAAGTGGGCCACGGGTTGTGGTATTTGCCGTTTGAGCGCAACGGGTGTCTCACGTCGAGACGGCGGACAACGGAATCGCGTTTCACAAGCGATTCCGTCTCCAGAGAGGACAGCGAAGACACTTCGGACGGAGGCTCTGAGCAAACGCTGCGTTGCGGCGGATCCGCTCGTTCCGAGTCGTACGTGTGCTTATCCTATGGGAACAGATAGAGACAGACAGTGAGTGAGTGAGTGGCAGAGTCTTCGGGGCCCACATCTGGTCATACCTTTCCGGACGAACACACGATTGACGTCCGGCTGACGGTTGGGCGCGACATCAGTCACGTGACAACTCTATGCAGAGGGCGTCTGAAGGGCGTTGTGTGGGGGCAGTGGAGGGCCAGACAATCCCCGCCACCCAATGGCCTCACGAGTCACCCAAACAACTGGTCACTGATCGCCGAACGGCTCGAAACGGCAACTCCTGTGCGGACTCATCGCTGGCGTAAAAAAACTTGCCATAAAAGGGGCGAAATCTATGCGTAACGTTGTTTGTGACGAACCCTTTCGCTGCATCGATCGAGTCATTCGCAAAGCACGTGACAAATGGCGACCAAAATACTGAGTTTTGCGACCAAAGCGTTGCGAAGACGGGAAGCGCTGGCCATCCGTCTCGCCTCACACTCGGCGGCCGTACTCTCACGTCCGGCACAACTCACAGAACTCGGGAATGGCATCCGTGTGGCCACCGAAGACATGGGCGGCGCCACCGCTGCCATCGATGTCTGCATTGAAAGCGGTTCCCGCTATGAGCCGCGACACCATTCACCTCACACTCCGCTGTTTGGCCACTGATGTCGCGAAAGGCATTGAGATTATGGGCCGATTGGTATCGGTTCCCGACTTCTCCAACATCGAGAACGCACGCAATCGTGTCTTCAGAGAGATGGCGGCCACCGATGCAGACAACGAGGCGGTAGTGATGAACGGTTTGCACGCAATGGCCTTTCAAAACACTTCACTCGCACTGCCAGTCATCGGTCGCTCGGAGTCGTTGTCCCAATTGACTCAAGAGGACTGTCAAAACTATGTCAACACTCACTTCAAGGGACCCCGGATTGTGGTCGCAGTGGCCGGTGATGTGCATCACGACGACGCGTAAGTACAAGGGTTTGCATTTTGATGAACTGATTCCTGTTATTGTAACCAATGATTTGTCTCAATATATAGCGTGAAGAGTGTGGACAAGAGTTTTAGCAAAATAACGAGTCTTTACGACAAATCAGAGATTCCTATTCTTCCGCGGACTCGATATACCGGTTCAGACATCCGTATTCGTGACGACGCCATGCCTTTGGCTCACATCGTTCTGGCAGTGGAGGGCGCGCCGCGAGATTCAAACGATGCCATTGCTCTTAATCTGGCCTCAGAGGTGAGTCTGCTGTACATCACGTGTAGGTTTCGTAACAGTTCTCTCCCGGTGTGTGACAGCTGTTCGGCTCGTGGGACAGGAGCCACGGCGGCGGCGGTGATACTTCATCCTATTTGGGCATCTGTTCCGCTGTTGACAACACAACACACGGTTTCCGGTCGTTCAACATCTCGTACGCCGACACCGGACTCTTCGGCGCGTATTTCGTTGTGGAGCGCATGAAACAGGAGGACGTCTTATGGCACACGACCTACGAATGGAAGCGCTATTGCATGGAAATCACCGACAATGAGCTGAATCGGGGCAAGAATTCACTGGTGACCAAAATCATGCGCAACAACGAGACGCCGACCGCAGTGGCCAACAACACGAGCGCCGAAGTGCTCACATTCGGCCGTCGCGTACCGTTGGGCGAGTGGCGCGACCGAGTGCTCGGTCTGAAGGCCGCCCGTATGCGCGACATCTGTACGGAACACATTTGGGACAGATGTCCGGTCGTGTCGTGTATCGGACCCATTGAACAGTTCGAAGACTACGAGGTGGTGAGAGGCAAATTCAGCTGGGTTAGATATTAGACACCCAATTATAAGTTATAAAATAAATTAGTTGTGATTATAATTATAAAATAAATTGTTTTATTGAAAATGAAAATGTAATTGTAATGTGTTTTAAAGTTTTAAATAAATCCAAATTTTCTGTTATCGTCGCCAATGTCTGCCCGAATCATAGCTTCTGTCGTATCGGCGCTCGTCATACCGTCGGTCCTCATATCGGGATTGGTTTGAGTGATAATTGTTTCCCTCATATGAGCGATGGTTTTGTTGGTGATTATGGGACCGATAATTGTTGTCATACTGTGAGCGTTGATTGTATTGATTATGCGAGCGATGGTTCTGCGACTCGTGTGAGCGATGGTGTGTCGGAGGCGTCGGTCGGGAAGTGTTGGGAGGATTGGGCATGAATTGGCAGAAGAAGTCCGGGTTTTGATACATTACTTGATTGAATTGTTTGATTGCGTCCACGAATTGGTAATAACTCTGTGTTAGACAGAGAGGAATAACAATTAGTGAAGGTATTAACAATAGGAGAGGCAGTGATCAACACTCACGTTGTCGTATCTGAGTTTGGGTTCTATACACAAGGGTTTGCGGTAAAGAGAAATGTCACTCAAGAGGGCCCTAAAGAAGTAAATAAGAGTTCATAAAGAAGGACAACAAAAGTGGTAACAATAGTCACTGACAGCGCGTACGCCACAGATATCTTGTGCTCGAACTCAATGAACGCGAAGTCCGTCCTTAAGACCACATTCACCACCTGTTGGTCCGGAAGCGAGAGATAAGTGGACGACAAAGACATAGAATGGGAGACAACGAAGAAGTACTTACGGGTCCGGCCTTTAAGAGAGTGAAAAGACATGGATTTAGAGACAAATGTAAATGAATGGCAAAATGTATGGCAGACCTGAACGAAGAGTTCCCGCAACAGATCCCGAGTGACGCGATCGTCAAATCCGCGGACGACCTAATGGTAAGTGAGATAATGGTTTGGGATCAGCAAAAAGTGGTCAACACTTGTGGACATCGCTTACGAGAGTCCGCTCTTCTAACGACATGTTTTGCACGTTATTTATGGCCACAAAACAAGACATCACTTATGGATGAATTGCAACAACAGATGACATCAGAGATAAACAACACTTGAAATCACTCGAAGAACCCGTTTTTGTCTCCAAATTGTCTTAAATTTACCACTTTTTATGACATCTGTATTGACTTCTTAGACGTGTCGGTCGTTGACGTGTGTGTCGATCGCCCGATGAATTGAATTGATCCCAAGATCACCCATCGGTAGCCACTCATCACACGGTGTGCTCAATGAGCAGCCAATCGGCCGAAGAGTCGTCGGCCGGCGACGACTTGTCCAACGGTTTGGATGCGATGCGAGTCCAGTGCCGAGCGGTCGGCGCCACCGCTTTGGATGTGTTGGTGATGTCAGAGTCGGGTAAACCTGTCTATTGTTACTCCAGACGCGAAGACTGGATCACATTAACGGGCGTTTGTGTGGCGCTAATCCATGTGACCGATAGTGTCCACAACGACACCATTCGCCACATTCAGACCGCTTCCGGACTGAAGATCACATTCTCTCATAAGTCACCACTCATTATATGTCTGGTCTATCGGATCAATACAGGCATCGACTCGTCGATTGTCATCAATCAAGTGAACGCACAGATCATATCCATTCTCACGGCGAAGACACTGAAGTCGGTCTTTGAACAAAGACAGACATTCGACTTAAAGAGACTACTATCAGGTCATTATCACACTCACCATCGGATCCGTGTATCGCTTGTTATTGATAACTGTTTTTGATTATTCCTCTGCAATGAATAGGAAGCGAGAAACTGATCGACACATTGATTGACGTGATATTGACTCCAATCGATGCCAACAAATGTGATCAACAAATGGCCAAAAGTCACAATAAGCCGAATCAAGTGAACGCGTACTTGACTTCGTCGACGACCACATTCCGCACGATTAACACCCAATCGGTGGTCAACACCCGGAACCACATCACGGGTCGCGCCTATATTCCCGTCCGCCTTCTCTCCACATCACTGCGCGAATCCGTTTACAATATCATCACTTCGTGCGCCTCTTCGGCGCCGAACGTTGTCTTCAGTTTACTCTTCTCTGTGGACAAGAGAGCGCCCAAAGAAAACGATAACACATTCAACAACAATGAAATCCAATTAATACTCGTCTGTAATCACAACTCGAAGGCCAGAATCAACGCATTGGACATACAATTGATCTATTCGTTGGTAATCGCGTCGGAGTCCCAGTTATCGTC
>CAJPIZ010002109.1:0-14493 GCA_905368565.1 Medioppia subpectinata
AAATTAAACATGAATTATCTGCTTATAAATTCCACGAATTACTTTTAAGAAAAATATTCTATAACATGGATAAAATAAAAATAATGTAAAAGCTGTAAAAGCGTCAGGAATGGATAATACACCCTGTCTTCACAATTTATATACAATTTATATTCACGTGGATACCTTTGCTTTTGTGCATAGTAATTTATTGGACAGTATATTTTGTAATTGATCGCGATGAACTAAAATCGCCCATATGGAACATGGTCATGATTCTGTGTCATCAGGTAATTAAAATAAATAAAGTTACAACACTAATAGACGGTTACTTATGGGCTTATGGTTGATCACCTGCCTCGTTTTAACATCCAGTTATGGCGGTTGTGTTTACTTATTGATTGCAATCCCACCTGAGATAAGGGTGGATACATTTAACGCGTTAATGACCGAGGTGCATCACGGTAGAATAAAAATAATTATGCGCAAAAATTCGATTATATATGCAAAATTAATTAAAGTAAGCAAATTTATTAAAATATTATATAATAATATATGGTAAAAATTTTTATAAATATATTAGCATACTTCAAATTTATGTTTGTTAACAAGTCTACAAATGTAGCATGTTAGTTTACGTGGAGTGTAAAAATAAAGAATGTGATAGTAGGATTTATTAACATTTAAATTCTGTTCATTTTACCAATCTCATTAAGGATCAACACCCATACCATGAACTTACCACAAATGCAATCATATCAAATTTGGGTTATGGCACTACATGCTACCAATTGACCCGTTTATCGGGAACAACGCACACGGTAATTATGGAACGTAGATTCTTACAATTGTGCCTAGATAAAATTGATCGATACTACGTTCACGACTCGACAGATGAGAACACACTGTACTTATCGTTTGAGTCGATGGTGTTTAGAAAAAATTTTACTTATCGTGATCAATTTGGGAAAATGTAAACACATTCTACATTTTAATAATGATATTAATTGTTTATTATTTTTGATCTAGCTTAACGCGTATGTATAATGCAGGTTTGACTAATTATTGGCATGAAAAACAGTTTAAGTTCAAAGCAAATACCAAATTGGTTCACGAATGGACATGGTTGATTTTAAATAGATTTTATGCTGTATTGATTATAACCAAGACAGCCCAAAATATTAAATTTATATTAAAATAAAATTTGACGTTAAAATTTAAAACAATAAGTAAATTAAACTGATTTTATTTAGAACTTTTATATTATCATAAATTTTATTATGAATTAAAATGACACAATGATCAACATTGATAAACGTACGTGAATTATATTAATATAATTGTTATATTTAAAATGTAAGGGTTTAAATAATATAAAGATAATAAATTTGTCAACATTAAAAAATAATTTTTCGCCTAGCATATTTTAATAAATATAAGTTTATGTAAATATAGTTGAAAGTTACTAAATAAATAAATGTCACAAACATTTTGATTATTATAATATACAGAAACAGTTTTATCGATTGTAATTATCAATAGTTATTTAACGTTGCAATTTATTATGCTAAAATTAATTTATATAATGTAAAAATAGTTGTATTCGTAATTAATTTTCTTAGAAAAAATTAATAGTAACTTACTAAAAAATGTTCACAAGTATTTTGTGTTAATCAAACAAATTAGAAACTTGCAATTTGAAAATTAATATACTGTACGAGTTTAATATTCAAATAATAATTAATGTGTCTGATTTAAATTTAGAAATGCATTTAAATATTGTCACTCCAAATGTAAGTTATGTTTTATTTATATCTATTACATAGATTATTTTTATTTAATTTATTTATTTAACTTTATATAAAATGATTACATGAAATGATTAATACTATATATTTCAGAGTTTTCCAATTGTTACACTGTATAACAACACTAAAACTAACCAATTAGAATTTATAAATGGTTCTGATGTGGATATGATCATGGTGATGCAGCATTTGCTTAATTTCACTTACAATATTACTGATTGTCATCATAATTATGGTTATAAAACCATAGTAAACAACACAGAATATTGGAGTGGGTTAATTGGATTATTACAAAGTAATGTATGTAACTTATATTTAAATTTTTGTTGCTACTAAAATGATAAAATTAACGTTAACGTTTTAGCAAGCTGATATTGGTATCGGGTCAATCACTATGACTACTGATCGTATGAACGTGGTTGATTTTTCATATCCATATTTAATTGACACGTTTACATTTGCCGCACCATTACCCAAGCGCTATTTATTTATCAACATATTTAACACGTTTGATTTATGCATCTGGCTCATTTTATTATTTTGTATAGCAATATATGGGCCAATATTAAGTAAATTAAATAAAAATAAACACAATTTAATGGCGCCTATTTGGACCATGATCACAACATTATGCCACCAACCATCTAATTTTGATAGATTTACAACCAAACTTACCAGGGTGATGATGGGTTTATGGTTACTCATGTGTCTAATTTTAACAGCCAGTTATGCCGGTTGTGTTCATTCGCTTATCGCTAAACCATCTGAAATACGAGTGGAGACAATCGATGCATTGGTCAATGAAGTGCAACATGGTAGAATGAAAATGATTTTTAGAAAAGGTGCCGCCCAGTATCATAACTTTATACAAGTATATGAATATCTTAATACAAAAATTACTTTAATTGATATAGAATACAGAAATTATTGTTGAATTATATCATTTGGTTTATGCAGAATCAAAATATATACAACGGGTTAACAAAAAATGCCATGATACTAAATTCCGACTATAGTGCGTGCGCTACGCTGGCACAATTACCCGGTTCATCGTACTCGATAATCACCGAGCGCAGGTTTCTACGCGCGTGCTTTGAGACCACCAACATATCGGACCGGTATTACGCGCCCCAACCGACTGACACAAACTCGTTGTACTTAGCCTTGGATTGTATAGCGTTTAGAAAGAAGTTTGAGCATCGTGATAAATTTGACAATATGTATAACATGATCATTTAATTATATTAGTTTTTTACATGTGATTAGAATTTTAAGTAGTTTGAGATTGATTAATTGTAAATTTTTTAAATTATAGTTTAACTAAAATGAAATCTAGCGGCTTGTTTCATTATTGGCACGAAAAAAGGATCAAGGTCAAACCAAACATTATGGTAGTTTATGAGAGACAATCTATGCTTTTGGATATGTTTATCACAGTATTTTTGTATTGTGAATTAGCTTATCTTATAGCGATTGTATTTTTACTAGTTGAATTATTGAATAATTATTTACAGAAATATATATTTTTGAATGTGTTAATTATTTATCATTAAATAAATAACTATTTACTGATTAATATTCATATTAGATTTTTACATATCATATTTTAGTAAATATAAATTTATGTAAATATAGATGAAAGTTACTAAATAAATAAATGTCACAAACATTTGGATTATTATAATTTACACAAACAGTTTTATTGATTGTAATTGTAAATAGTTATTTAATGTTGCAAAACTAGTAAATAGTTATTATACTAAAATTAATTTATATAATTTGAAAATAGTTATATTTTTGATTACATTTCTTTTACAAAAATACCTTTAATTAATAGTATCTTACTCTAAAATTTTTACTAGTATTTTGTGTAAATCAGACAAATTAGTCAATTGTTACTCAAACCTTTAATAAATGATTTTAAGTTTGTAACATGCTAAAATAATAAATAATTTGTCCAATTACAGCTTACAAATGCATTTAAATATTGTAACTGCAAACGTAAGATATGTTTTACATTATAAATAATATTTGTTTTTAATTTATATAAAGTGATTAATACTATATATTCCAGACTCCTCCAGTTGTTAAACTGTATAACAACACTAAAACTAACCAAGTAGAATTTATAAATGGGTCTGATGTGGATATGATCATGGCGATGCAGCAATTGCTTAATTTCACATACAATATTACTGATTGTGATCATAATTATGGTTATAAAACCATAGTAAACAACACAGCATATTGGAGTGTATTGATCGGATTATTACAAAGTAATGTATGTAACTTCTATTTAAACGTTATTAAAAAATTATTAAACTAATGTTACTATTACAGCAAGCTGATCTCGGTATCGGCTCAATTACTATGAGCATTGATCGTATGAGCGTGGTAGACTTTGCTTATCCCTATTCAGTCGATACTCTAACATTTGCTGCACCAATACCCAAACATAATTTATTCATTAACTTATTAAGCACATTTGATGTTTATATCTGGCTAGTTTTACTATTATGCGTACTAATATATTGGCCAGTTTTAGTCACTTTACAAACAAATAAATTTAATCTCATTGCACCAATTTGGATCATGGTGACAACATTATGCCATCAACCAGCAAATTTTAAACGATACAGGGCTATAGTTTTTAAAATAATAATGAGCTTATGGTTGCTTACCTGCCTTGTTTTGTCAGCTAGTTATGGGGGCTGTGTTTACTCGCTTATAGCTAAGCCGCATGAGATACGGGTGGACACGTTAGACGCATTGGTCAACGAAGTCCAGCATGGTAGAATACAAATGATTTTCAAACAAAGTTCCAGCACTTATTCTAATTTTATGCAGGCATGTTAGTTATAAATTATAATTTCATAATCATCATGTATTATTATAACAATAATAGCATATTATTTATATTTATTAATTATGTATCAATAATTTTAAATTTTAATCATCTTTACATATAATTACATGTACAATCTATTCATGTTAATACTTTGGTGAATGTAGAATATAAATATATACAACGGTTTGACGAAAAATGCCATGTTACTTAATAAAACCGACTGGAGTCCCTGTTTAGTGTTGGCCCGACTACCCATGTCATTGTACTCGGTCATCACCGAGCGCAGATATCTACGCACGTGCCTCGAGTTCACGCACGCCGACCAGTACTACGCACCCGAGCCTAACGATGAGAACTCACTGTACCTAACGTTGGACTCTATGGTGTTTAGAAATAATTTTCAACATCTTGATAAATTAAACAAAATGTATGCTACACACCCTCATCGTTCATTTTAATAGGGAACTTATAACTAAATGTTGTCAAGTAGTTTGTAACATTTTATTCACATTGCTGATTGATATTTTCTATGTTATAGTTTAGCCAGAATGCAATGTGCAGGGTTGTTTCATTATTGGCGAGATAAAAGTTACAACTTTAAACCAAACATTAAGCCATTGGTTTACGTCTGGCAGTCAATGGGTTTGAATAAATTGTACACGGTGTTTTATATTTGTCTATTAACTTATTTATTGACAATTGTATTATTATTATGCGAATGATTGGATCATTATTTAAAACAATTTTAGAATTGTCTCTAATCCATTTATATTATTGTTAAAAAGTTTTACTATAATTTAAAATTATTTATATACAAATATTACAGTTTTTATAATTAATTTATATTTTATGTATATTTTAATTTTGTTATTATAATTCTTCAAAATTTAAAAAAAAAGTAATGATATGTAAATTATATGATTTAATCTAATTTTGATACAAATATAGCTGTCCCGGTTGCTTTTCATTTATACAAATTATTTACATAATTTGATTTAATTAATTTAAGTAACAACTCATTTGCTGTCTCAATAATACTTTTTCAAAATAATTTTATTGTGCATAAAATTAATGTTTTACAACAATATTACAGTTATAAACTGTTCTTAATTATCTGTAAATATTGTATTAATAAGTATACTTTCGCATGATAATATATGGGCAAATATTAAGTACATAATAATAATATAATAATAATAGTCTTTATTCAGAACACGTTGAATAGTACATAAAAATTCAGTAAAAATGTTAATAGTTGTTAAAATTACATATTCGTCAAATAAAAAGCATTACATTTTTTAAGAAAAACATTAAAATTTATTTCATTTCGTATATTTAAAGGTAAATTATTGAATAAATTAATCGAATAAATGAATAAGTTTTTGTCACAGAAGTAGTTCCGAGTATTTGGTTTAATTAGTATTTTACCATTTCTAGTATTTTCAGATAACAAATACATTAATCGCCAGTTAATAGGCATACAGTTGTAATCATATAAACACTTAAATACAATCTTAAGAATATTCAGTTTCCTTCTAGTATACAATGATTTGATATTTAATGATTTCAGTCTTTCAGAATATTCTGTTTCATTACCAGAACTCTTATGATATATCAATCTCGTAATTTTTCGTTGAATTTTCTCCAACTTATAATTTTGAGAGACATTCAGAACGAAGGATGTACTGCAATACTCCACTAACGGCAGTATGTATGAATTGTATAATTTCAGTAATGTATTGGTATCTGCATAGCAGCACAACCTCTTCAGAAATGCCCACTTTCTGAGTGATTTGTTCATAATATAGTCTATATGTTCACCGAAACTCAGTTTATCGTCTATTATTATTCCCAAATGCTTATGAGCTGAAGGTCTGACTATCAGCTGTCCATCAATAGAGTACTCATTCAGAGCATCACAGTTCCTAAACGTTACTCTCATATGAACTGATTTTGATGGATTTAGAGATAGACCTTTCGTTTTAAAATAATTATTAACTGAATTCAGATCTGTCTGCATATTCATCACATCATTGTTACTGTAAATACAACTGAAAATACAGGTGTCGTCTGCGAACTGCACTACTTTACTGTATTTAATGTGTTCAGGCAAATCCCTAACTGTCACAGCAAATAATATTGGGCCGCCCACCTTTCCCTGGGGAGACCCAGAAGTTATTTCTTCCGGATTAGATGTAGTATCTCTGAATTTAACACATTGTTTCCTGTTATACATATTAATATTGTTGTGTTGCTATTAAGAAAATAAATAATTTTTAACTAGAATTCAGTATAACGGTTTCAACGAATTTTCATTTATATTATTTTTTAAAAAATTCATTATAATTTAAAATTATTGTTGTCTAAATACAGTGCAACCCCTCCATAGCGAACGATCAAATGCACGTCGAAACCGTTCGTTATAGAGAGGGTTCGCCCAAGAGGGAGTCATAAAAAATGTCAATAAAATTATTTATTATACAAGATTTTAATGGAATAATAGGTTAAAATAACCCGGTTTTAATTATTTGTTGATTTATTAAAATTATTTGGAATAATCAGTAATTTTCGATTTTCAAGGAATTAAAATGACATTTAAGTGCTTTAGACTGAATTTTACTCAATGTTTTGTACAATTATTTGATAAAAACCGCAATATATATCAAATGTTATATAAATGAAAACAACATTACTAATAAAATAGATGAAAACATTTATAATTATAGCAAATTCTCATGATGTTCGCTCACGAGAGTGTTGAGTAGCTTTAAATATTAGATAAATCGTTCGCTATAGAGAGGATTCGTAAAAACAACATTACTAATAAAATAGATGAAAACATTTATAATTATAGCAAATTCTCATGATGTTCGCTCACGAGAGTGTTGAGTAGCTTTAAATATTAGATAAATCGTTCGCTATAGAGAGGATTCGTTATGGAGAGGTTCGCTGTAGAGAGGGTTTATTAACATTATATGTATAGCGAATCCGTCAAATGATTTAAAATCGTTCGCTATGAAGGGGTATTCGTTGTAGAGAGGGTTCGCTATGGAGGGGTTGCACTGTATAACAGTTTTTATTATTAATTTATTCATGTATATTTTAATTTTGTTATTCTAACCATGCAAAAATTAGAAGACACTTAATGATATGTAAATTATATGATTTAATTTAATTTCGATACAAATATAGCTGTAAACGTTGTTTTTCATTTACACAAAATATTTAAATAATTTGTTTTAATTAATTAAAATAACATATCACTTGCCGCTCCAATAATAGTTTTTAAAATAGTTTTATTATGAATAGAAATAATATTTTACAACAATATTACAGTTATAAACTGTTTTTAATTATCTGCAAATATTGTATTAATAATTTAACTTGGATGATTCTGCACACAATTTAGCATAGTTTATTGATATTATATTTGTAAAGGTAAGGTAAAATTTACGATTAATTTTAATTTTACATTCACTCCAATAATATTTGAAATAAATAATTAACTAAATAAAACCATAAATTAATTATTGTAATTATATCTGCCATCTATTAGGTCCAAATTGGTAATTTTCTAAAATAACCTTAATGTTTATTGAATCTATACTATATTGTTACAGCCATTAGTAAACTAATGATTAAGACAACTTTTGAGTTAATATTTTTTGCATACCTAATATTTTGCATCACTTTTCTATGCGGTTGTCAATCAGCACAAATGCCAACTAACACAAGTTACAATTGTTGAGGGTAGATTTTTGAATTTCTCTGATAAATTAATTTGTGTAATTATTATGAAATTAATTTTCATACAGTAATTATAATATCCAAAATATATTGTATGTATCTATTTAATTAATAGCATTTTTACCACAAAAGTTTTATACACAATAAATGTTAATATTTATAAATTAATAATTTATGACTAAATCAATATTTATTTAATTATAAAAATAAAGTTTGCTGTTGATATTATAAACATTTATTTATATACAATAAAACTCTTGTAAAACCTTATGAATTGCAATGTAAATACATTAATAACTTACATGTAATTAAATAAATAAATTTACCTTCATATTTAGATAATAATAGCATTTAACAACATTTTTATTACAATTGATCTACATTTGATAAATAATCTGTACATGATGCATATAAAAATTGTCACATCAAATGTATGTATAGTATTAATTATTTTCAAGTAATTTTTTATAAATTATTTTTGTTTGATAGTAACCATGATTAAAATAAATATATAATTTAAAGGCGCCCCCAAACGTAATACTAGATAAAAACAACTCAACAAATGAACTAGCATTTTTAAAAGGATCGGACGTCGATATGATCATGGTGATGCAACAACTGCTTAACTTTACCTACAGTATTATAGATTGTCATAAGAATTTTGGATATAAAATAATAAAAAATAATACGGCCCAATGGACGGGCATGGTCGGTTTATTAGCAAACCAGGTAAATAACCTTTATAATATAAAATTTAATTAACTATAAGCATAATTAATTTTAAATATTATAGCAAGCTGATATAGGCATTGGTAGCGTTACAATTAACAATGAACGATTGACCGTGGTTGATTTTGCTTACCCATATTTAGTAGACACGCTAACATTTCCGGCGCCCATACCCAAGCACAGTTTATTTATTAACTTCATGGATATATTTGATTTCTACACATTGCTAATTTTAATATTTTGCATTCTTATATATTGGACTATATTTGTTGTCTTGCCGATAAATAGGTTTAGATTAAAATCACCGGTCTATACCTTGATCACAATATTATGCCAGCAACTAGTAAATATTCAACATGTTACAACAATGGCAACCAGATTACTGGTTACGGCGTGGTTAATTACCTGTCTCGTTTTAACCACTTGTTACAGTGCATATGTATACAAGCATATAACAATGCCACAGGAAATACGAGTAGACACATTGGACGCATTGGTCAATGAAATTCAGCATGGGCGAATAAAAATGATTTTTCGACAAAGCTCACCGGTATATGCAGCTTTAGTGAAGGTATTTTTGTTAGAGTAATAGACATATTACTATTCGTTAGACTATTAAATGCCATATTTTAACATTTATATTTAATTAATTCTTAAATTACATAATTAAATTTTATAAATAATTTCTGCTACTTGGAGTATTTAAAAATAATATATTATGACCAAATTTATAAATTGTGTTTACAATAAGATTATTAAAAACATGATAAGACTTTTTAACAAAACATTTAACTGCCGTAAACCAATTATATTAAACAAATTAATTTTTATATATGTCAACTATAATGCATAGTTTTAATGTACAGTTTTAATGCTTGTTTAAAATATCTAATAATATTTTAATTTACTGTATAAATTAAATACATATACCAATTAAATAATATTATAGCTAAATTTTTTTATTTTCTTACAATAACAATTTAATTAGAATCAGCATCCCGTAGTCAAAAACGCTTTAGTAGATAAAATACCAGCATTTGAATTGTGCAATTATTTTGCCAGAGTACCAGGCACATCCCATACAATATTTATCGAGCGTAGATTTTTGCATTATTGTATTAACCGACACCATATGGACAGATACTATGCGCCCCAACAAACAGATGCCAACTCACTGTACTTATCGCTTGATTCGATGGCGTTTAGAAAGCATTTTAAATACCGTGGTCAATTTGAAATAATGTAATCATTATCATTTAATTTTTGCATTTATAAAATCGTATTTATGTTGATAACCTAATATTTTTAATTTTTAATAACATTTATTATAGTTTATCACGAATTAAATCTTCTGGCTTAATATATTACTGGCATGAAAAGAATTATTTATTTAAACCAAGTACCATGGTAATTTATAAGTGGAGCTCGTTAAATTTGGCCAAGTTTTACACTGTTTTTATTTTATTCAACCTAGCTTTAATGTTTAGTGCTGTTGTACTTTTAATTGAATGTATTGTGATTTATGTAAAATCAGCTATATTTTTAAACGTATTGGTTAATTATTTGTATTAAAAGCAATTTAGTCTGTTATCATAATTAATATCAGTGTATTTTTAAAAATTAATATTAATAACAAATATTTTAAATATCAAAATATAAATAATAAACTATTTATAAATAACTAAACTTTATATTGATAAAATTAAGTAATTAAAAACAATGCGATTCGTTTCTATCCATTTAAAATATATAATAAATTATTGTATAATATTAAAATTATATTCAGTATGGTATTACAGTTTACAAACATAAAATACAATATATTAAAATAAGTAATCTGCTTACTTCAAATATATTTTATACCTACGTTATATACATAAATACAATTTATGTATTTATAGTAATTAAATTAAAACATTCATAAAACATTTGTAAATAAACATTTTATTAAAATTATGCTACTGGCATAAAAGACATTTATTAAAAGTAATTTACCTTAATTCTGTAAACTTAAATTAAAATAAATTTCAAGAATAATAATTAGCGTTTCATTTTAAATCAAGTCTATTTGGTTCATAAAAATAACTGAAATGTATTATAAATGTTTAATTAAATTATTGCAAACTTTTATTAAAGCAACAGAAAAAATATAAGGGATGGCCTAAACAGCATATTTTTGCATATTGCATATTTGAATATTTTTGCATAATTTTGCATAATTTTGCATATTTTTGCATTTTTGGTATAGAATTAATTTTTACAGTTAATAAATATATATTTTGATTAATTAATTTACATTTACTATATTTATTAATGCAGATTAAATATAATTATATTTATTAATTATAATATACTTAACTATCTATTTTACTAATTTAAATCTAACTAATTAATAAAAAAAATAAGTTTTATATTATGTTAATTTAAATATAAACATAATCAACATTAAAGAATATAGTAAATGAAATTTATAAAAATCAAAACAATAATTTTTAAAATAAAATTATAACGTTTATTCAATTCAATTTAATATTTTATAATTAATCAAAATATATATTTACTAACTGTAAAAATTAATTTTATACCCAAAAATGCAAAGATATGCAAAGATATGCAAAGATATGCAAAAATATGCAAAAATATGCAAAAATATGCAAAAATATGCTGTTTAGGCCATCCCAAAATATAACTTTAAACAGATTTTTAGTAAACATTTTATTTTTTTTACAAGTATTAAACAATTTTTCTTTAATTTATAGTTATAATTTCCTTTACAAAAGATTCACTACTTTATAGTTATAATTAATTTAATTAACTAAATAAAAGTTAATATCTAAAAAGTCCTTTATAATAATAAATTTATATATTAAACAAATGATAATTATTAGCAATATGCAAACAACATCGTTCATAGTATATTAAATTACTACTCGGGCAAAACTACTCGGGTAAAACTACTCGGGTAAAACTACTCGGGTAAAACTACTCGGGTAAAACTACCCGGGCAAATAAATTAATTATTTATTTCAATTATAAAATAGTGTTTATGTTAATAGGCTAATATTTAAATTTTTATAACATTAATAATAGTTTATCGCGAATTAAATGTGCTGGCTTAATATATTATTGGCATTAGAAGAACTACTTGTTTAAACCAAGTACCATGGTAATTTATAAGTGGAGTTCGTTAAAGTTGGCCAAGTTTTACACAGTATATATTTTATTCAACCTAGCATTAATGTTAGTGTTGTTGTATTTTTAATTGAATTAATTGTGATTTATGTAAATTCGGCTATATTTTTAAGCATATTGGTTAATCATTTTTATTAAGATCAATTTAATCTGTTAATTCATATCAGCTGATTTGAAAAATTAACATAAATCACAATTAATTAAAGTGTCAATATATAAGTCATATTCTTAAATTTATTTATTAAATTTACATGAATTCACCATCCATCTATTTAATAAAGTAAGTTTTAGTAAAATCAAACCTTGAATTTATTATCAGAATACAGTTTATAAATCATAAATTTAATTAATGTTATGCATTTCATTATAAAAATCATAAGCAATTATAGAAAACTTAACATTTATATTGTAATAAAGTTCAAAATATAATTTTAATTAACACAAAATTTAAATCAAGTTATTAAGAGATTTATATTTATTAAAAATAATTCAAAAATTATATTGTACTATATAAAATGTACTGTATTATAATCGAGGCTATCTTGTCTTGGCCAAATTATATATAAATTAAAGTATTTGTTAAAATAAACAGTAAATTTAATATTATAATACAGTTGTGTAACTAGAACATTTTATTTCTCTCATAGATCTTAATTTTATAATAAGAGTATAAACTACATTGATTTATATTGCATTCAAATCTAAAATAATAAATCTAATAACATAAAATTAATTTACTAAAACAAACATTTATTAATTAAATAAATACAAACAATTTTAGTGTTTTACTTATTTAATACATAAACAAAAATCAATTAATATTAGTGTCTATTACACAAAATAAAAAATCTAAAGCAAACAAAACTAAAAATTAACATTATGATTAAACCGCATAGCTTAATTAAAAATACACCAATAATTATTTATTGTAAACATTTAGTTCAGGTCATAAGAATCAGAGGTATGGGTTTAAACATGGACATAAAATAAATTAAATCTTAAAACTAATTCATTTAAAATATGTAATAAATGATGCAGTTAATTAATATTATTAATATCTGTCAATTACATATTCATCCAATTTAAACATAATGTAATTATTTAGGTTAATTCAAAATTAAGATCATTATTATTAAACAGTTTATTAATGCAAAATATTTTTCAAATAATATTACTTATTAATATCATAATAAACTATACATTTGATTGAGTAGATTAATTAAAACATTTTAAATAACACTATAATTAACTTAAAACTAAATAATTTATTAAAAATATTAAAAAGGTAAATAAAAATTACTATATAATGGATTAATTAAATTGCAAATCTTTTTGAGTCACTGCCAATAAGTATATTTAATATAATTTTACTATAATAGAAAAGTATATTAAATAAAATATTACAGTCTCTTAAATAAATTACTTATATTAAAGCAAATATCTAAATAAAAACTTATCATTTACTAGTCAACTAAATCGCAAAATATATTTTGCATTAATGCAACATTTATATAAAACTATAACAGTAATCTTTCTTGATAATATAATTAAACCATTATATTGAATTAATAATAATACAATAAAAATAATCGCTCACTAATTCATCGCCAAATTATATAATAATAAAAATATTTATTAAAATTAAATAATAAATTTAATATTAAAATACAGTTTAGTAACTAATGATTGATATATAAATAGTTGTTAAATATAGATTTTTGATATAATGATTATATCATGCTTGAATTAAATATATTTTAATGTGAAAATTTGTTTAAATATTTATTTAGAAGACTGTTTTTAATGAACCAAATTATATATCAATAAAAGTATTTACTATATTTAAATAATGTTAAGTCTATGGGAGAATGCTTTAACATAGGTTTCTATGGTATTCTTTATAATAATAGTTTAGAAATTTAAATTTATATAATTCAACATAATTCTTGCATTAATTAAAATACAATTTAAAAATGACGATTTGCAAAATATTTTTCAAGTAATCTTACTTATAAAGATTATAATAAACTATACATTTGATTGAGTGGATTAATGAAAACATTTTAAATAACACTATTATTAACTTAAAACTAAATAATTTAAGTTTTTATTTAACAAATATAATTACAAAAATATTTTAAAATATATATAAAAATTACTATATAATGTATTAATTAAATTGCAAATGAT
>CAJPIZ010002110.1:0-14490 GCA_905368565.1 Medioppia subpectinata
GATCGGATACTGCCATACGATGAACATCTCGTCGTCCGGCGGGAACTGTACGGCTGTCCCGAAGTCGCACAGTTTGTATGTGCGGTGCTTTCTGTCGGACGACCACTTGTACAGTATGTTCGCCGGTTTGACGTCTAGATGTGCCATACGCTGGCCTTCGTGTAGGAATCGCAGGGCAGCGGCTATTTGGCGCACCCACTCCACTGTCATGGCCTCAGACATACCATTGGGATTGGCTTCGCTCACTTCAGACAGGTCTCCGTCGCACAACTCAGTGAATATACAGACCACTGAATAGGGAAACCCTGTCTGCGGGTCAGGTATGGCAACGATGTCCACCGTATCGACAATGTTTGGGTGCGGAGGACGGTTTGACGTCCAGATGAGCCATACGCTGGCCTTCGTGTAGGAATCGCAGGGCACCGGCTATTTGGCGCACCCACTCCACTGTCATAGCCTCAGACATACCATTGGGATTGGCTTCGCTCACGTCAGACAGGTCTCCGTCGCACAGCTCACTGAACAGACAGACCACTGAATAGGGAAACCCTGTCTGCGGGTCAGGTATGGCAACGATGTCCACCGTATCGACAATGTTTGGGTGCGGAGGCAGGGCTTGGAGAACATACATGTCTGCCATTCGATTGTTGACAGTCTCCTCATTTGTATTCAAATAAATGTCTTTGAATGGTATCACTTTGCAGGCCATCTGTCGTGTGCGGCCCCACCCGTTGTGACTCTCCACTTGCCATACGCTGCCAAAACCTCCGGTGCCCAACACTTTGATGAATTTGATGGCACCGACGGACCCGACGTGTGCTGTTTGAAGGTATGCCAAATCCTCGACTGTCAACGGGTCGTGAACACTGGTATAGCGCTGGTGTCCGACACCGGTGTCCGCATATGTGGGCCATATCTGCGGCCAATGGGGCGGTCCCTGAATGGGTCGCTTGATTTGCACGGCTCCGGCCATTGGTTTCTTTTTCTCGTAGTCGTATGTCATGGGATCTCATCCCAAGGCTGTGCCATATGGGGCCGCATGTGGTTGAATGCCTACCCCTCTGGCCGTGTGTTCAATGAGTCTCTTCCGGTACGCTTCGTTCAAGTTGTGGGCCATCTCTTGATGTCTTGTGTTTTGTCATTACATATTTACAATTGTTTTTAAGTTTTTAAATTAAATTTTAAAACATTTGTTAAATTTTTCAAAACAATAATTTATACATTTATTAAATTAAAACTTAATTTAAGCTATTTGTTTAAAAAATTATTAAAAATAATTTATTGTTTATAACATAGTGTTTAATTATAATAATGCAAATAATCGCTAACCCTTCCCTCCAATGATAGAGATTTTCTAAACCTGTGCTAATTGTAAATGTTTTAAAGTATTTGTTTTAAAAGTGTTCATACATTTAATAAAAATTATAATTTATTTAAATTCAAATGCAATAAACAATTTCCAAACAAATATAAATATTTATTTCCATTGAAATCTAAGTGCACTATAGTTTGGATACAACGCTAACAGACAGCACAGGATTTGTACAAATATCCTGAGCGGAGGGCCGGTGACTGACCTCATCGGCGAGCATACGCTCGACCAGCGCAGCCATACCGGGGCTGATGTGGTTCCTGATGGGCACTCGCATGCGGTGGGCCAACGCCTGGAACAGCTTCACGACTTGGGGTTTGTCCAGCTTTTCAAACACTTGGCGCCCGAACAGACACTCGGCCACTGACCGGCCCATAGCGTACACATCGCACGGCGCGGCCCACGAACTCTCGTCCCACATCTCGGGCGCCCTATACTGAAGAGTGCCGACCGCGTACTCCCACTCGATCTGCATATCAGTGCCGATCGGGAACTGTACGGCTGTCCCGAAGTCGCACAGTTTGTATGTGCGGTGACTTCTGTCGGACGACCACTTGTACAGTATGTTCTGCGGTTTGACGTCCAGATGAACCATACGCTGGTCGGAGTGTAGGAACCGTAGGGCACCGGCGATGTCGCGCATCCACTCAATCACCATAGCCTCGGGCATACCCCTCGAGTTCGCCGGTTCACCGCTCAGACTCCATAGGGAGCCGTCGCACAACTCAGTGAATATACAGACCACTGAATAGGGAAACGCCGTCTGCGGGTCAGGTATGCCAACGATGTCCACACACTCCACAATGTTTGGGTGGAAAGGGAGGCACTGCAGGGTAAACATATCGCCCATCAAATCGTGAACATTTACTTCGATCGATGGGTCAGTTTTCTTGAATGGTATCACTTTGCAGGCCATCTGTCGTGTGCGGCCCCACCCGTTGTGGCTCTCGATGTGCCAAACGGTGGCGAAACTCCCGGAGCCCATCGGTCGGCGAAATTTGATGGCACCGACGGACCCGACGTGTGCCGTCTGAAGGTATGCCAAATCCTCGGCTGTCAACGGGTCGTGAACACTGGTATAGCGCTGGTGTGCGACACCGGTGTCCGCATATGTGGGCCATATCTGCGGCCAATGTGGCGGTCCCTGAATTGGTCGTTGGGTTTGGACAGGCCATTGGGCCATTGGTTTTTGTTGCTCGTAATCGTATGTCATGGGATCCCATCCCAAGGCTGTGCCATATGGGGCCGCATGTGGTTGAATGCCTACCCCTCTGGCCGTGTGCTCTATCAGTCTGTTTCGGTACTCTTCGTCCAACTCGTGTGCCATCTCTTTATGTCTCAGAATTTGTGTTTGAATTTATAAATATTTTTAAAATTTTAGTAAAATTTTAGTAAAATTTATAAAAATATAATTTAAATTGTTTTCATTTTATAGTTTCCTTTGTTTCTAATTTTTAATTTTTAACTACAATTCAATTTGAAAAAATATTGTAGTCTATAAGATGACTAAGCAAATTAAATTTAGCAATAAATATTGTTTAAAACATTTATTTATGTTTTTATCTTGATAAATAACTATTAAAATATTACAATAATTTACAAAACATTTGATTAGGTCAAACTTGTTGAATTTGAAATGAACAATTTATTTTTTAAAATTACTAATTATTTATAAATTTTTAAAAGTAATCCAATTTTTATATAAAATATCTAAATTACTTTCTCAAATGTGCTAAATGTACAAAACTTATAATAGACTAAAACTTATCATTGAATACATTTTAATCGCAAACCAAATCAATGATAAAACAACAATTAAAGCCAAACCCATATATAAATACTGAACAAAACATTTATTCAGATAAAAACTCATTCAAAAGTGGCTGACATTTAGAATTAGAGGGGGAGTCACACACAGACTCTCATCCCTAACCCCTATTACTTGATGAGCGGATGGGCGCACACCTCCTCAATGGTGGGCCTCTGTTTCGGGTCTTCAGACAGCATACGGTTCACAAGTGTTGCCAACGGGAGACTAACGGGTTTCTTGAGGGGCACCCGTTTGTTGGCGGCCAACGCCTGGAACACTGTCCGAAGCTTTGGGGGATCTAAAGCCGTGAACATCGTTACGCCGAGCAGACAGTAGGCCAGCGATACACCCAAAGCGTACACATCGTAGGGTTTGGTATCGCACTGGCGATTGGCCAACAGCTCCGGTGCCATAAACTTTGTACTGCCAAACATACGGTCGCCGACAAACCTCGGGGTCACTCCCGGCGCGAACTGCATGGCTGTCCCGAAGTCGCACAGTTTGTATGTGCGGCGATGTGTGGGGCCGTCCGGATGGTTCACGTATAGAAAGTTCTGGGGCTTGAGATCCATGTGTGTCATGTTGTTGTCCACGTGTAGAAAGTGGACGGCAGAGGCGATGTCCTGCAGCCACTCCAACACCTGTCGCTCAGCCATACCCGAGCCCTTAGGCGTACACTCGTTGACCACAATCGAGTCGAGGTCGCCGTCGCAGCGTTCGGTGAATACCAGAGTTACCGAGAATGGGAATCCCGTTTGAAAGTCCGGTATCGACACCACATCCACGCAGTCGACGACATTGGGATGGGCTGCGAGTCCGGCCTGCAGTGCGTACATATCGCCCATCAGTGCCTCAACCATACGCTCAACGCTCACATTCTTGACCTCCGAGAAGCGGATCAGTTTGCAGGCCAACTGCTGGCGACGGCCCCAACCGTTATGCGCTGTCACCTCGTATACTGTGGACACACTCCCGGAGCCGAGTCTCTCGCCAAACGATATGCTGCCCACTTGACCGACGTTTGCGTTTTGCAGGTACTCGAGGTCGTCCTGTTTCAACGGGTCGTTTACACTGGTGTAGCGCTGGTGTGCGACACCGGTGTCCGCATATGTGGGCCATATTTGTGTCCAATGTGGCGGTCCCTGAATAGGTCGCTGGGTTTGGACGGCTCCGGCCATTGGTTTCCGCCGCCTGTAGTCGTATGTCATGGGATCCCATCCCAAGGCTGTGCCATATGGGGCCGCATGTGGTTGAATGTCTACCCCTCTGGCCGTGTGTTCAATGAGTCTCTTTCTGTACTCTGGATTCAACTCGTGGGCCATCTCTTGATATCTTTGTATATGTTTGCGATGTTTTGTACTTTTAGTTTTGTATTTTGATTTAATTGTATTTTTTAAAAATAAAAATACACTTTAAGTAAAACAATGTTTTATTGTTATAACTTTGAAATAATGTTTGATTGTTTTAATTGGTTTTACATTTTTCGTACATGATTTTTGTGTACTTTACGTGCTTGGTTATTTTTAACCTCAATTATTTTAACCTCAAACATTTCCAATGAAATAGCCTTATTGTTGTATTTGTCTATTTTTATGATAATTTTTGTAATAAAATATTAGAGTCATATTATCTATTATTTCATCATGAACATTATGTTGGCATACAGTATGTGTCCACATTAAACCGGTGTCCGCATATGTGGGCCATATCTGTGTCCAATGCGGCGGTCCCTGTATTGGTCTCTCCATCGGTGCTTCTTTGAGCTTTGGTCTCCCCTTCTTGTCTTTGTATGTCATGGGATCCCATCCCAAGGCTGTGCCATATGGGGCCGCATGTGGTTCAATGGCTACATCTCTGGCCGTGTGTTCAATGAGTCTCTTTCTGTACTCTGGATTCAACTCGTGATCCATCTCTTGACGTCTAAATTTTGTTTTTGTTTATTTTTTTGAAACTATTTTTACAATTTTATGTTTTGTTTAACAATACTGACCAATATTTCCATTAAAAACTATTTTAAGAAAAGTTCCGCTTCTTTAAAGCGTTACAAACTTATAAAATATTATTGTCATAATAATTATCATGTTATATTACGTTATAAACAATAATCTAAAAACTATATTGTTAAAAGTATTCATTTATTGTTTGTGCTACAAAATTACCACGATATGTGAAGTTTCAAACAAATTATATGAATTAAATAAAAGTTAAATAATAAAATACATCAAACAAATCATATGAAACTATATATTGATGGACACAATATTCAAATCGATTTTACTGTACACTTGTGCTGAATACTTGTTAAACATTACTTAAGCAATGAATGATTGCAAACCTGTCCAATGGCTGGCCGTTGGGTCGGGTCAGTGGCCAACAGAGTCTCAACCAGTTTGGCCACACCTACGCTGATGGGGTTCTTGAGCCGCACGGGTATACTGCGGGCCAACGCCTGAAACAGTTTTAGGCACTTCGGTTTGTCCAGCGATGAGAATGTATTAGAGCCGAGCAAAGCGTTGGCCACAGTCGCGCCCAATGAGTACACATCGCAAGGGGTGGCCAAACACTGGCGAACGCCCAGCTCTGGGGAGGCGTGAGTGTGAGTCCCGGTGTGAGCGCCTTTCGGGAACTCCATAACTGTGTCGATCGGGAACTGAACGCCGAAACCAAAATCGCACAGTTTGTATGTCCGGCGCCGACCGGCGACCGACGCTGTGTACAGAATATTGTCGGGTTTGACATCGATGTGAACCATACGGTTGTCCACGTGTAGGAACCGGAGAGCGCTGGCGATGTCTCGCACCCACTCGAGTACCTGTGCCTCAGGCATACCATTCTGATTGAGCGGTTCCACGATTATGCTCTGCAGGTCTCCGTCGCACAGTTCAGTGAACAGACAGACCACTGAATAGGGAAACCCTGTCTGCGCGTCGGGTATGCCTACGATGTCCACCGTATCAACAATGTTGTCGTGGGAGGGGAGGGACTGAAGGATAAACATGTCGGTCATAAATGCCGCGACATTTTCCTCAATTTGCCAGTTCTGGAGGTCCTGAAAGAAAAACACTTTGCAGGCCATCTGTCGTGTGCGGCCCCACCCGTTGTAACTCTCCACCTGCCAAACGGCGCCGTACGTACCCGAGCCCAACAACTTGTCAAATTTGATGGCACCGACAGACCCGACGTGTGCCGTCTGAAGATATGCCAAGTCTTCGGCTGTCAACGGGTCGGCAACACTGGTATAGCGCTGGTGTGCGACACCGGTGTCCGCATATGTGGGCCATATCTGTGTCCAATGCGGCGGTCCCTGTATTGGTCTCTCGATCGGTGGTTCCCCGGGCTTTGGTCGCCTCTGTCTGTAGTTGTATGTCATGGGATCCCATCCCAGGTCTGTGCCATAGGGTGCCGGATGTGGTTCAATGCCTGCTCCTCTGGCCGTGTGCTCTATCAGTCTCTTCCGGTACTCTTCGTTCAACTCGTGGGCCATTTCTCGATGTCTTGTGTTTTATTTGATTTTTATTTTCTATAATTTTTTTAACCGAAAGTTTTATTTAAAAATTAATTTTATATTTTTTAGAAAATATGTTTCCAATTAATCTTTTATAAAATTAACTTTATTTTTAATTATATTTCTACTTTTATATAGAATGTAATTATTGACATTACAACCACATTACAATGGAAACTTTACATTAATAAAACATTTATCAACAAAATAGTATAACTTAAGCAAATGATTGGAAACTAATTTTATTTATTTTGATGAATACAAACTGCAAATCAATGTATACTTGTGTTCAATCACTTCAAACATCACTTATTTGAGTAACGGATTGTCACAAACCTGTCCAATGGCTGGCCGTTGGTTCGGATCTCTTGCCATCATATCAGCGACCAGTTTGGCCACACCTGCGCTAATGGGGTGCGCGAGTGGCACCGGCCTATTGCGGGCCACCGCTTGGAACAGCTGCAAAAGTCTCATTTTGTTGAGCCGTATAAATGTCTGAAAGCCGAGCAAACAGTGGGCCACCGACGCGGCCAACGACCACATATCGCACGGCGCGGCCCAACACGAGTCGAGACCCAACTCGGGCGCGGCGTACGGGTCGTCACCTCGAGGACAGTCGGCCGGGAATCGCATCTCAACGCCGACCGGGAACTGAACAGCGAGACCAAAATCGCACAGTTTGTAAGTGCGGTGCCGTTTGTCGGCCGACAGTTGTACAGAATATTGCCCGGTTTGATGTCCACGTGAACCATACGCTGGTCCACGTGCAGAAACCGGACGGCACCGGCGATCTGACGCACCCACTCGAGCACATGCGCCTCAGACATAGCGCTGTTATCGCCGTCCCGGAGCAGTACACCGTCGCACAGCTCAGTGAACACACAGACCACCGAATAGGGAAACCCTGTTTGCGGGTCAGGTATGCCAACAATGTCCACACACTCTACTATATTGGAGTGGAAAGGGAGGCACTGATGGATAAACATGTCTCCCATCAACTGCTTGACAGTGTCTTCAATGCCTTCAATGCCCTCTTGAGACCCCTCTGAAGACATTGAGGATATCGAAGATATAGAAGACATTGATTCGTGTGGTTCCTGAAAAATAAGTACCTTGCAAGCCATGTGTCGGGTGCGGCCCCACCCGTTGTGTGCCTCCACTTGCCATACGTTGGCGAAACAGCCGGCGCCTAATATTTTGTCAAATTTGATGGCACCGACGGACCCGACGTGTGCCGTCTGAAGGTATGCCAAGTCTTCGGCTGTCAACGGGTCGTGAACACTGGTATAGCGTTGGTGTGCGACACCGGTGTCCGCATATGTGGGCCATATCTGCGGCCAATGCGGCGGTCCCTGAATCGGTTGACCTGAGATGTGGCCATAGGGTGCCGGATGTGGTTCAATGTCTGTTCCTCTGGCCGTGTGCTCTATCAGTCTGTTTCTGTACTCTTCGTCCAATTCGTATGCCATCTCTTTGTCTCAGGATTTGTGTCTGAGTTTATGAAATTTTTCAAGATTTTAGAAAAATCTATGAAAACATTATTAAATAATTAGCTTTTATTAAAATTTTAATTTGTTATCATTTTAGTTTTTTATTTTCTAATTTTAATTTTTAACTACAATTCAATTTGAAAAATATTTTAGTTTATAAGATGACCAAGCAAATTTATTTAGCAATAATTATTGTTTTCAACTATTAATTGATGTCTAATTAACTTACTTTTATAATCAGTAGTTTTACAATTATTTGATTTGCATGCAAACAATTTTACTAGTTTTAAATGAACAAAACTTTTGTGTGCTTTTAATTTATGTTTTCTCTCAAAATTTGAATTATGTGTTGAAACAGAATTATATCAAAATAGATAGTAATTTAATTGCAATTAATCAATAATAGAAATATATTTATTAATAATAAACACTTTCAATACAATTATCGCATAATATTCAATATAATATTTATGAAAAGAATTGAAAATTAAATACAAACAAAATGGTATAATTTATAATCATTTTTGAAATTGTTTTTTTTTAATTATTTCAATTTCTTTAAATGAACAGAACTTTTGTGTTTATTTAATCGTTGATTTGTTGCATAACTTTTGTTGCAAACATTGAAATCACATTTAAATGGTTTTTCTCCGGAATGCGTCAGTTTGTGTAGATTTAGACGTGATTTGAGACCAAAACTTTGTCCACAATTTTCTTCAATACATTTAAATGGCTTTTGTTTTAAGTGAACACAATTTTGGTGAATAAGTAATTCGTGTTTTTGTACAAAACATTTATTACATTCATTGAAACCACATTTAAATGGCTTTTCTCCCGAATGTCTGCGTTTGTGTTGATTTAGAAATGATTTCAGACCAAAACTTTTGCCACAATTTTCTACATTACATTTGAATCGTTTTTCAATCAAATGAACACAATTTTTGTGTTCATTTAATCGTTGATTTGTTGCAAAACTTTTATTGCAAACATTGAAATCACATTTAAATCTCTTTATGAAATGAACGCTATTTTTATGCTTAACTAATTCTGATTTTGTTTTGAAACCTTTATTACAATTATTATAAAAACATATAAATGGCATTTCTCCCGAATGCAGGCATTTATGCCGCATTAGATTGCGTTTCTCAGTATAACTTTTGTCACAATTTTCTACATCACATTTGAATTGCTTTTCATTCAAATGAACACTACTTTTGTGTTTAATTACATGTGATTTTTGTGTAAAATATTTGTTACAATCATTGAAATCACATTTAAATCTTTTATTTAAATGAACGTTATTTTTGTGATTAATTAATAGTGATTGGTGATTATAACTTTTATTACAATCGTTAAAATCACATTTAAATGGTTTTATATTTGAATGAATTAATTGATGTCTATTTAAATTGACGTTAAATTTAGTCTTGAAGTGACAATTAGGCCAAAAACAGCGGAAATAATTATTGTTATTAATTGTATTATTAATTACACTAAAATTATCACTGCTTTTGGTTTCATTCATTGAAAGCAATGTTTCACTGATTTTGAATGTTTTGCAAACAATTGTTTGATTGATATCTAAATCAAAATTATTTTCGCATTCAATCGTTTCATTCAAAACACTATAATTATTATTGAGAATAGACTGAAAAGTCTGTAACTTTAGGCACAAAGTGTTGATTGCTTTGAATTGTCGTAACATTTGATGGTTTGTAATGTCTTTGTGAGTGATTTGATTGATTTGATGCCACGTTTGGCTGTCGTTGTCTTCGGTGGCCATCACTTCATCGACTCGGAGATTGTGTCCACACTTTGTTCACCCGATTCTCGGCAATCAATTCAACACAAGTCTCATATCAATTCACTTTAGAGTTAACTGTTTGTAACTTCAGCTCTAAATCCGATTTCAATTAAGTTAAACACAAATCAATTAAAACTTTTATAATAATTGAAAAACACTTTAAGACAAAATAAAACTTTTTCCACAATTTATAGACAAAGAAAAACATAAAACCATTTGATTTTAAGCATTGACTCAACTCTTACTCACACTTTCTCCATACAAACCACTCATTGATTTAAAATAAAGTTTTTATAATTTTTATTCCCTTTTATTGTTCCCAATATTTGGGAATATTCTTCCAATAATTTAACACAAAATATTCATTTTGTGAGAAAAACATAATTATAGCAAAATAGATAGTAATTTGATTACAATTAATTAATATTAAAAATATGTTTAATAATAAAAACACTTTCAATACAATTATCGCTTTATATAACTTCACACAAACTTTTCATTGCATTTAATATATTCTTCATTTTAATTAACGAAACATTTATTAATTTTGAACACATTTTATAAATGATTTTTAAACTCAAACCAAAAAGTAATTGTATTTAACACTGATTGCAATGAAACACACGTGCAGTTCATGTGTTGGGTCTTATAAACAGGTATTTCAATACTACGCGAGGCATCACATGCTATGCCCGGGACAACAATTTACCAAGGTTATTAGTTGTTATTGTGAATTAAATCCTATTATCATAATCCATATCTCAAAAGTTAATGGATATACTGTATGTATTTTAATTTCAGGTCATGCACAATACATTAGTAATAATCAAGCTTGTGAATTTATTTCAAAATATTATTACTAATAATAGACTATTTAATAGTAATCTAATTTAATTTAATTTAATAATCACTATTATATTGTTTATAATTCAGTTGTATATGGAAAGTTTATTAGTTATTAAAACTTTAATTTAATAGAATTTTATTTTATAAAAAGGTAATCATTGAAATCAATGCAAACACTGCTGTGAATACAAAATACACCAGATATAGCACATTGGGATCAGACCTCCTGTCCATCAATACAACTCTGAGGACAATACTGTGGACATAAATTTAATTAAAAATATCTGAGAAAGGATTTGAGATTATTTCACAATTTTTATTAATTGTATTTTAATTATGAGTTGAAACAGAATTATATCAAAATTGATAGTAATTTAAGTGCAATCAATCAATACTAGAATTATGTTTAATAATAATAAACACTTAAAATACAATTATCGCATAATATTAACGAAATAATTAAATATTTTAAAAATTGTTTCAAAACTGAACATTAAATACAAATATAAAAATTAGAAACAAAATGTTATAATTTATAATAATTTTTGAAATAAATGTTTGAAAATTATTTCAATTTCTTTAAATGAAAAGAACTCTTGTGTCGATTTAATTGTCCGTTTGATTTAAAACTTTTATTACAATTATTAAAATCACAAATAAATGGCTTTTCTCCTGAATGAAAGAGTTGGTGTGTTTTTAGATATGATTTTAAACTAAAACTTTTGCCGCAATTCTCTTCATTACATTTGAATGGCTTTTCTTTCGAATGAACTCATCGTTTGTGTAGATTTAAGTTTCCTTTTAGTGTAAAACTTTTGTTACATTTGTTGAAATCACACACAAATGATTTTTCTCCCGTATGTATACGTTTATGTAGAGTTAAGTATTGTTTTACTGCAAAACTTTTGTTACATTCGTTGAAATCACAAACAAATGGGTTTTCTCCCGAATGTATCCGTTGGTGTGATTTTAAATATTGTTTTAAACCAAAACTTTTGCCACAATTTTCTTCAACACATTTGAATGGCTTTTCCTTCAGATGAACACAACTTTTGTGTTGATTTAATCGCTGTTTTGTTTTATAACTTGTATTACAATCGTTGACATCACAAACAAATCTAATATTCAAGTGATCGCTATTCCTGTGTTTAGTTAAATGTTTCTTTAGTGTAAAACATTTGTTACAACCATTAAAATCACATTTAAGTGGTTTTTCGCTCAAATGAATGCGTTTGTGTTCAATCAGATGTGATTTTACGCCAAAACTTTTGCCACAATTTTCTTCATCACATTTAAATGCCTTTTGTTTCAAATGAACACAACTTTTGTGTTGATTTAAATGATGTTTTTTGGTAAATGTTTTGTTACAGTCTTTGACATCACATTTAATTCTTTTATTTAAATGAACGCTATTTTTGTGATCATATAAATGGGCGAATCTTTTATAGCTTTTATCACAATTATTATAATTACATTTAAATAGTTTTCCTTCCGAATGAGTTAATTGATGTTCACTTAAACTGAATTTATATTTAGTATTGAAGTGACAATTGGGCCAAAAACAGTGGAAATACTTATTATTATTATTAATTGAGTTAATATTTCCAATCATTTTATCAATAATTTTCAATGGTTTGCAATCAATAATATTAATTTCATTGAATGATTCAATGGTTTCATTCAAATCACTATAATTTGTATTCAAAATACATTGCATTTTGTCTATCGTTTCGCAGAAAACCTTCATTTCATTGAATTTATTCATCATTTGATTGAAATCCAAGTCTTCTATCACTTGAGATCCATATATGCCACACATTTCCGCGGGCTATGCCTTCAATACCTCAGCCAAACATTTGCGGCGAAGTATAGCAACGAAATGACACAACAAACTAACCTCAAAGTGTTTATCCTCTTTATACCAAACCCATTTTTCACCATGTTTAAATTTCACAGAATAATTGACCATGTTGTAATCATACAAATTCTTATCATCACTTTTATCATGTATATTATTAGCGACAATATGTGGCCATTGGCTGCTTTTAAAGGGCACAAAGTATGCGCCGATAATCTTATTAAAGCCGGCGTTTGAATAGTTATACAAATCTTTTGGGCCAAACATTTCGTCAACCAATTGATAGAAAGGGAAGTATAGCTGTGGGCCAACACTCTTACCAAGACTTGTCTCACTGTATGTCATATTGTTTTGTTTCAATTCGTGGACAATCAATAAATGCCATTTGTTTTTGTATTTATCGTATTTCATATTGAATGCGAATAGAAGGGGGAGGGGATCGCCACGGAATTTGTCCTGGGTTGAACACAGGGTGCACACTATTTTACTCAAATGAATTTGCAATATATCGGGTATTAATGGCTTTATTTGGTCGTAATTGACAACAGGTTTGAACGCTTTTCTCGAGTCTCCAAATGACGGGTCGTATTGAAACAATCCGTATATGTATTGCCCTAACGATCGGTACGCGTCACTACTCTTGCCGTGGATTATAACGTGATATTTGCTGTCTGTATACCAATCGCTTGAATATCCGGTCACTCGATAGCGAGTGTTTCTTGTATTTCCGACAAACAATGTATTGAAATAATAAATATTCTCATATTATTTGTAATTTTATCACATATTAACCGAAATAAGTGCCCAATAAATGTGTCACGTATTTATCAAATATAAATGTCATATTAATTGTGTAGTAATAGTAGAAGTGATGATAATAGAGATCCAGGGATTGGTTGGTGTTTGGGTCGAGGCGTCTAAACAGTGCAATACTGCCGATGGCTATCCTATCGGCCGTTTTGTCGACCAAGTCTTGACTTATGGACACTAATTGTCTCATTTCGTTGCTATACTTCGCCGCAAATGTTTGGCTGAGGTATTGAAGGCATAGCCCGCGGAAATGTGTGGCATATATGGAAACGTAGAGAAATATATTTTCCGTATAAAGTTCGGCCCGATTTTGGCATTTCATTGATGCTGTAAAAAATATGTGCCAAAATCGAAAATAATAAAAGGTATAAAAATCACATACATGTACAGTATGTTCAATTCAAATAAATTATTTACCGTAAAATGCATTTCGTTTAAATTGTTAAATAATTGAAACAATCAATGAGTTTGTGGTTATGTTAAGCACCGGTCGATCACTGACTAAATGAATGGTATTTAATACCCAAAAGATGTCACTATTTATGTCAAACACTCATAAAATACACCAAATGTTTGTTAACCAATGGTTTCGTTGTATACCCAAAGATTAGACAATGTTTCCCATCGAAAGTCTGACTCATAGACTAAATAGTTGAGAATTGTTAGAAAATCCCTCACATATTGGAAACATTATTTGGGTATAAATATTATCGAAACTATTAAACCAGTTATTGGTTTGGGTTAAGAGAGTGTGAGTCAGAGTTGAGTCAATGCTTGAAAGCAAATGGTTTTATGTTTTCAAATGTTTTGTTTATAAATTGCGGCAAAAGTTTTGATAGATTTGTGTTTAAGTGAATTGTTATGAGACTTGTGTTGAATTGATTGCCGAGAATCGGGTGAACAAAGTGTGGACACAATCTCCGAGTCGATGAAGTGATGGCCACCGAAGACAACGACAGCCAAACGTGGGCTCAAGTGATAGAAGACTTGGATTT
>CAJPIZ010002111.1:0-14486 GCA_905368565.1 Medioppia subpectinata
GCCAAAAAAGTTGAATTTGAAAACAAACAGTCGATTGAAGTGAAAATGTCTGTTCAGTACATGTCTTTCAGCGCTCACGCGGACGCTAAGGGTATGTCAGCTCTGACCACACGATTGCAATTGAATTTGTGTTACATTTGAATACCAATTGTTAGGAATCATGACTTTAATACAACAGTGCGAACCCAAGAATGTACTCCTAGTTCACGGCGAGGCCTCGAAGATGGAGTTCCTGCACAAGAAGATCAAACAGGAGTTTCAGATCGAGTGCTATATGCCGGCCAACGGCGAGACCGTCACCATTGATACCAAAGTCAATATTCCGGTCGACGTTGAGATCGATCTGTTGAAGCGATCGCTGAACTCGTCGAGCGATAGCTCTGACCCGAAACGGCCGAAACTACTTCACGGAACTCTTATGATGACCAACACTGGAACGGGTCCTCAGTTTCGTTTAGTAGATCCGAGTAAAGCGATGCAAGAATTGGGAATCAAACCGCATATCATTCAATTCACGTCAACCGTCAGACTTAAGGCCACAAACACTTCGCCTCAAAAAATCACTGAATTTTTGTTTCAAAAACTCAAAAAGTAATCATTTTTGTTGTCATTTATTTGAAGTGAAACTTAATTTATTGATGACTATATTAACGATGAATATGATGTAATAATTAGTAAACTTTGTGATCAACACGACATCAAACTGGCCAACGATTGCTCTATCATAGCGTCCACAGCAATGGTTAGAGTAAACAATGGGTCCACTAATGATGTCAAAGATGTGTACATTTCGTGGTCCGATCACGTGAGTAGTCGACCAACAGATCATTAAACTGTTAATTGAATTGAATTAATCATGTATTTTATGTGGTCTATAGGAGGAAGCGTTGGGCAGTTATCTCATTAATTTCATACAAGGACTCCAGAGATCACTCGATGTATAGACAAACAGACCAATCGATTGACTTGACACACATTTATATTTTATTATAAAAATTTTATTTATAATAAATAACTAAAAATCACTCATAAATACATATAAATATATGAATTAATTCAATATTAAAAACCTATAAATAGTGTAAACAATTTTGATATATATTTCAATATTGTAATCATCAAAATGAACACATTTATACAAACGATCGCATTTCACACCATCTTTACATTTGTATACATGTTTAGAGAGTTAGAGATAATGTTTAGAAATGTTTCACACATTTAACGACATTCTGTATTACAAAACTAATGGATACTAACATTAATTACCGGTAAATACGACACCAATGATGAGAGGAAGGCATCCTCTGTTAGGCTTCGCTTGAATTAGAAATAATTGATTCCTCAGTGTATGTGTCGTGAGAGTCGTCTATATATGGAAAGGCATTATCGGACGAATTGTGACCAAATTTATTCAGTTCTGAACGAATCGCTCGTATAATGGATTCGGTTTGTGAACTCATTTGGACTGTAATTATATGTGGAATCCTATTCTCTTCACTGGAATCGGTCTCTATTTCTCTGGTCGTCACATAAGTAGTTGCCGTATATTCATTGCTGGCCTTCCTGTCAGTGGCATCAGTGCTATCAGTGCTCCGATCGATCAGTTTTCCGATAGGAATGGGAATCACTTTTTGTTTTTCCATTTGAAGACTACTCTCGCTTTGCGTACCTTTTGATATGAGACTCGCTTTGCTTGTATTGGATTCAAAGCGCAAGTATTGAAATTCATTGCTTTTATCCGTATTTTTGTCTTTGATTTGAGTATCACTTGCTGTCGATTTGGGATCCATTGGTTGGGAAACAGTTCTCCAGTGAATTTGATTGTCGGGCGAAACGCGATTGAGTTGTGAATTGAAGGCATCCATCCATTTGCGTCTCTCAGACCGATATTTACAGAACAGGAATCCACCCATTATTACACACATTATGATTATTATAGCCGAACACGAAATTAATATCAATGCTATTAAATTTAACTCTAGTTTTGCCGCTTTCACCACATTATAGGCTAAAGAAATACATGTAATAAGAAATAAGAAACACAATATAGAATACATAAATCAATATTGAAATTTAAAATATCTTAATTAAACACAATTATTTTTATTTTTAAATACTGTATTATTTCTGCTACTTTTCACGAAACTAATTATTTCAATAAAAAGGCATATTTGTTTAACAATCAATTATATACTGTTTATTACTAATAAACAGTATATAATTGTTGTAATAATGAAGTTACAAAGAATAACAAGAAGTGACCCAAACTAATCCAAATTAACCTAAACTAAACTCATATAACTATGCGATACATTGTTTGCGTTGAATGAATGCAGTGATGCGGAGGATTGGATGATATGATTCATTAATCATTGAAATCAATATTTAATTAAAATTCAATATAAATAAGACTTACGCTTAACTTTTTCGATAACATCCATACCAATCATTTCGCTGTATTTCTTGTCTGGAATAAAACTCAGAGCCCTTTCAATGTCTTCATATGGGAGTAAAATGCCATTCTTTTCCACATAATAGACCACTTGAATCTCAGTTAAGCCCTTCTTATGGTTAATATCCTGTAATTATAAATAAAAAACTTATTAATAATAAATAACAAAAAAAAGTTAGTATAAATGTTTACGAGACTCTAATCACTTGATTTGCATTGTATGGCAGGAGAACAATGTATTTCTAACTTTAATACAATTTTTGCACATTTAATTTATTCTCAATTCTAAGTCTATGGTATTGTTTGCTATTAAGAAGACATACAAATAACAGTTGAGTTTAGGTTTTATGGAGAAAGTGTTTTCGTGTTTCTAATTTAAGCCATAAATTCATTGTCTTTATGTACGGTATTAAACCATAGCCTATAATACTATACATTATTTTCAAATACCAGACTTTCCTAATCATTCGCTAAGTTTTTGAATTGTCTTTTATTCAATACATTAGTTGTCAAAAAAGGAAAAAAATCTGTATAAAAATGTGGTGATTGTCCACATTTACACACAATTGTAATTTATTGAGTAAAATAAATGTTTTGCATTGTTTTTGAGGTTAAAATCAAGACAAAAACCAAAAAACATTCAAAGAATAAAAGAAAGTATAAGAATAAGGAATGGAAACATCGATTTCTCGCTATTATATACAACTAAAAGGCAGAAAACTGTATGAAAGGGTTGTTTGCCTGCGCTTTAGTGCCGTTATGTGTGGAGTCGTTGGCCTAACTGTGCGGTAATAATAGGCAATGAGTTATTGTCACTCCGAGAATGTGAAACATTTCTTACCTTAACTGTAATATTAGTGTAATTGAGTTTTGATAAGAGTTTAGTGGAAGCGTTGGCTGCCATGCGATCCGTTTGTTTGTATTGTAGTCCAAAAGCATAGTTATATATTTGGGTAATGTTTGCTTCAATTCTGGCTTTTATACTATCAATCGATTCATGATTTGTATTATTCAGAACTGAAGCCATAATTCAATTAAAACATATGTGGAAAGTGAAAAAAGTAAACGTAATGTTAATTAAAAGAAATTGGTTCAAATAGTAAACATATCTTTTTAGCTTTAATTAAAGAAATACCAAAAATGGTAATTAAATAATAGATTTTGTCATTTGCGCCAAATTAAGTGAAATATTAATTAATTATAATTAATTCGCTTTTAAGAGACAATATATTCATTGAAAAAAGTTTGCATAATTATAGCGAAAGATAAAACCTATTTTATATGCATTTCATATCAGACATGATTTTGATTTAATATTTGTTATATTATTCTTTATCACAGAATTTTAATATAAATACAAAAAATCTTTCTGCGAATTGTTTAATAAAAGCAGATTTTGAAAAAACATTTTTAGTTAGTTTTATATTTTATAAGAAAAACTAATAAATTGAAAGAGAGCTAAGGATCACGTTTTTGTCGACACATGTCTTTGAAATGATTAGATATTGTAAATAAATGATGAGATGATGTGTAGAGTAGGAGCGCATACATACCCGTGCGAACCAAGTAGTTCTCATACGGTTTGTCCGGCGGTTGTCTTAGATTTTGGTGTCCGAGCGGTTCCGGACATAACGTCACTGTTGTTGTGGTTATAGTGGGTGTTGTGATGAGCGATACTGTCGTGTACTCCACTGATATTGTATCCAATATATCAATTGTTTTCAATGAACTCATTGTTGGTAATGGTTGTGATGGTTGTGATGGTTGTGATGGTGTGGTCGACACTGATGTGAATTGTAATGAAGTTTGTATTGAAGTCATAAATGGATTATCATTTGAGAGCGAATTCTCTATAAGTGATGGCGAAAATGATAGACGACTTCCAGAAATTGAATTCTTATCGCTTTTCGTTACAACTCGTGACCAATGAATTGAAAGACTCGGATAAATAGGTATCGTCTCTATAGGGCTCAGAGTCTGTGTCTCCGGAATAGTAAAACTCGACTCAATTCCTAGCGTTGAATATGAATTGGATTTGGTTTGAAAAGTTGAACTCAAAATATATTCTTTTGTTGTGAAGCGTTCAGTCAATGCATCAGAAGTAATGACACTTTCGGATACACCGCTTATCTCTGATGAAAGTCCGATAAAATCTCTTGAAAACGATACTATAGAGACATCACTTGATGGCATCATCTCTATTGGAGACGAGGGATCTGTTGAATGTTTATTGAAAAATATTTTGTAAAATATAATTAATTAAATGTATATTTTTATTAAATTTATTAAACAATTGTAAATTGAATTCAAACCTAAATATGAATCCGTACTTCGCGTCAAAGCAGGTGTTAAGGAATGTTGAGAATCGGGTTCATCGAAGATATTTGTGGAAAATTGGGACCAAATAGAGTGACACGTCTGTACAAGAATTGAAGACAAAAATGGCCTTGGTGTTTTGGTTTTATGTCTTGTGATCGGTGCCAAAACACTTGTCTTAATTTGGGTGACAATTGTTGACCAAATATATGTTTCCGTATAATTCTCTTCAATAACTTCTTCAATGTTGGGATAAATGGGATAAAATTTATTGGCCTTTAGATACGGCCACTCTCTCCCTATTTGTTTGGGTTTTCGGTTTAGCGTTTCGTTGTTTAGATTATTAGCTATTTATTAATAAATATTAAAAATTAACATCTAAATTAAAATTGAAAATTAAATCTGATTAATAAACTATTAATACATATGAATGAATCTATTTTTATCGTATTTTAATTTTTGCTTCAATTACACTGAATTTAATCAATAAATACTTACTTTATGTTTATATAACCTACATATTTATTTGCTAAATAAAGGTATAATTGATTATACATTTTATTATTCTTATATTTCCTGATATTTTGATAGACTTATGTTTATGCAAATTGGATATGAATTTATTGATTAAATTAGATTTACTCACTAAAGGATAATCTTCTTTATGTTTAAAATCAAATCTCTGGTGACTTATATATAAATATTCCTTTTTGTTGTATTTGTCTTTAAATTCTAGCTCTTTGTCTAATTTTTAATTCAAATGTAAATTTGATTTCAAACCTAAAGTCACATTTACATTACTAATGATTTACAAAAATATTTCTATTACAACAATAATATTATAAATTTTACAGATAATTTATTAAATTTCAAATCACTGAATAATATCGCTAATTATCCACACAATTGCATAAATATATACGTAAATGAATTTAAGTTTACCTGAAATGTAAGATATGTAGAGAAGAATCCAATGAATAATATAAATAAATATCATAACTAATAGCATAAACACAATTAAATTGATAACAAAATAGACATTTAATATTTTTTAAAAATCTCGAATCAAACAAATTCAGTGTTCATTTATCAAACATTTGTTGAATATATTATTGAATTGAATGATAGGAAAAAAGTAATTTGAAAGAAACAGAAGTTCATTAGTCAGTCCACCCATTATTGGCAGCTATTATAGTGAAAGTATGGCAATAGGAATACACACAACACAACACAGCATTTGAATGAATATATTAGTTGTATAATTACGGGACTCTTCGATGCGTTTAGAAACTTCCCGATGAATAGAGGGAATGGAGAACATCGCACAGGATATACATTGTCACACAAAACACACACCGGTATGCCATCAGACATACGTCCACATCAAGTGCCGTACTATCAAACATATTATGCCATCGATTCCACTATTATTGTCATCATAACAAACAAAGCGGAAGAATATTTTTGGCTATTATTAGTATTATTATTTCAAACGCGGATTAAATGAAAATTTTTAATTTTCACAAACAATTGTCTGCTTTTAATATATTGTTGACAATAACGGGAGACCTGAACACGAGTTCAGCCGAGAGATCATAGCTTTTGTTTCACATGATATGGATTTTGATATATTTTAATTAATTTTATGATAATATTATTTGCATTTGAACGGAGTTTCGTTTTAAATTATAATAATTGTTGTGTAATTTCTATGGATTTTTATTATTATTAAAATTATTTAATTAAGAATATAATAATTAATGGGAAAATTTCATGTCATTTTAAAAAGAAATATTTTATTTCTTAATTTAAAATTCATTTTCTGCACATTTTTGTTGAATTCAGTGGAAAAGAGAGGAATTGTGAGAAATGTTTTGTTATTTATCTAAACCATGGAAATGGTATTGATTAGTGTTTGAAGTCTCTCTCTCTCTCTCTCTCTCGTCCAACAAATTAGTAATTCTTATTTTCATAGAAAGAGTTAAGTTCTGGAAACGAATGGAGAGAATCAAGAGATTCATGAATATTAATGAAAATCGTTTTAACTCTTGTTTTGACATAAACTGAGAAACGAAGGCATGAGTCGAAAGACAATCTATTTTTATATTTTCGTTTCGTTTCTCTTCGCAGATCTCATGACAGATAATATTAATTCAGATGTCTTTTCGATATCGAGAACTCTATCTGAAAAGTCAATGGGAATTGTCTATTGAATGGTTAGTCAATAATAACACATATCTTTGTTTAACTTTACATATTATAAAAGCATACAATTGTTTGATTCAATCTATAATTTAAATAATAATAGAATCCAATGAATAGGAATCCAATCCAAAGCCCGGTTCTAATACCTGTCCCCAGGATTTAGTGAGTCTTGAATTTGTGATAACAATTGAATTAAATTTATTCATAAAAAGATTTGTCGTTTTGGACTTTTGTCTCGATATAACATCTGATTAAATGAATAGAAGAGTCAATTGTATAGAGATGTGAAGAATTGTGGAAAAGATATGAGAAAATAAGACTCAAATAATTTAGTGGACGCTTAATAGATGCTTAGCTGACATTCATATTCTCTCACATCTGTCCAAAACTTTACTTTTTGACGACAATATATTTGTATTTCAATTTATTATACAATCGATATCTGACATGAAGTTGAGTCCGAAGATGTGTCCGTAAATAGTAATAATAATTCTGTAAATATAAGACTTATTAACATTATTAATGTATGGAAAGACTCTTTTCCATAAGACATATACACAGAAATTCAGAGTAAATGCCAATGAAATGCATTTGAACTGAAGTGACAAACGGATCGATAAAATCATTTCTCGCGAAGTAATAAGTAGTTTGAGATATCATTCAAATGGTGTGTGATTTGCAAACAAAATACTTGTTTTCCATAAATTTCTTGTCGTAGAAATCAGTTTAAATTATATCGTTTGCGGCTTTCGTTAAACAACTGGTACTCAAAGGCTATGGATGTATAAAATCTGCATAAATGGCAATAAAATAGACACTGATTTATATATCAAAAACTTTTTTGTTTTTTATTTAACATTTACTGTATAATCATTTTTACAGTGACTTTAAAGATATTTTCAATTAATTTCATTATTATTTATTACAATTCAATGACTAATTTTATTAATAATTTTAAATTTCATAGACAACAGGAAAAAACAGATTTTGAAAACATTATTAACATTTTTGAGCGCAAATTGTGAGGAAGATTAAGAAGAAATAGATGTTCACAATAGTCGACACCCAATGTGTTAATTATAATGAGAAATACAGACACAAACAGTTGTCGATATAAAATATTTGTAATTATTTTTAACGGCAAATACCAGATATAATATATTATGTGTAAATAAAAGAGAATTTATAATTCAAAAAACATTATAATTCAATCATTTTTATGGCATTTTTACAAATAAGTAATTTATAAATGTAAATATTACTATGTTAACAACTCTTTTTAGCATGTTCAATTGAATTTAAATATAAAAATCACAAAACTTAACGAAAAAAGGTATCGATTTTTGAATTACAAGACAGAGAAACAAAAAACACATTTAGATGTCATACGAAGTGCTGCTATTAAAAAGTGTCAAATATATAAACAATTTTGTTGTTTTATTAAAATAAATATCGTATTAAATGAGTGTATTTGCTGTTTATTTTGTTATTATTTCGTGTATCACCGGAACTAATATTTCTTTCATTACTGTTTTGAGTTATAATTTATCAAATTTCATACTTTAATATCTATTTATATAGAAAAACATTTTTTGCTTTTTATCTAAAACTAAACTAACTTTTAATGCTATAATCAATAATTCATTTCATAACTTATTATCGCATTTGAAACAAATTCTTGTCACAAAATTAATTGGTTTAATAATTGTTTAACAAAGTCATCGATCTGTGCGATCATAAACTTAACTTTAATTGTTTTTTAATTAAACACTAGTTTTTCTATTCATTTAAAACTAACAATTCGTTTCAAAATTCATTTTATTATTAGTTTTTGTCACTAAATAAGTCTAAGAATCCAATTGTAAATAGTATTTGTCGTTATTATAACTCAATTGTAAAATTCATTCATTTAAATAATAATTACAACGAAATAAAAATGAGAATAAAAATGAATATAAAATAAAATAAAAATGTGTAGAAATAATGTCTTATAAATAATATACTTAAAGGAAATGCTAACTATATTTTTCACTGTATATATAATAATCATATTTATATAACTTTATATATAATATATTCAAAGAATAACTAAAACCTATGGTTTTTGTTTGTGTTGAGGTATTCATAATAGTAATCGTCTATAACTATAAATAGTCTATAAATAAATAAATCGATTCAAACCATTAGACTTTCCATAGGGTTTGAAGGAAAGGGTTTTCAATGGATTTTTGTTGCGAATAAGAATCACTAAATAATGATAAGCAAAATCATTGAGACATTTACTGAACGAGTAATTAAACACTCGTCTCAAAACTTTTTTCTCACGTTTTCTTATTGTTTGTTTGAATAAAAATTTTATAAAATAGAAAAAATAGCACAAAATATCCAAACATTTCTGAATTTGTAGTTTTCGTTTCACAACTTGTTTTCTTCGACAGAATTTTCAAAATAAAAATAGATTTCTTACTCTTTTTTAAATAGTGTTTTGTTTTGTGTAAATATTATTATTATTACTTGCATTGAATGCGAGGTCTGAATGCCAGCCATCGAAACACACATATCTTATAATCAAACAAATGTAATGTATATTTATATTACCGTATATTTTGTTCATCCTTTCGTTTTTCAAACAATAAATCATTTCATTTTTCTAAACACTAATTATAATACAATTTAAGTATAAATTAAACAAATTGTTGCCAAAACAGTGTCTGATTGTGTCAAACATTCATCGAGTAATAAATGACTCCCTCTTTATCTTTCGGATCATTACTATTGGTATTGTTTTCTTCATTAATGACTAGTTTTTTTGTATCATTCGTTTGCTGTCTATTAGTTTCGCCGGTCTTTACACTCGAACTCATATTCTTAGCGAACAATACGTCGGAAGAATGTTTGGGCGAAGAACTGGCACCTTCTGGAGCTCCTCTCTCATCATTGGAAGACATGACTGGCTTTGTGGCAGTCGTTGGCATTGCGGTCATCTTGTGTCTCATCTTTGTCTGCAATTGTTGTTCTAATTGGCGTTGGATTTGTTGCTTCAACTCATCCCGACTCGTGTTGGCCGGCAATCGGATCACTAAACCCTCTTCAGTGCGAATGGCATTCATTTGGGACTCACTTATCAAAGATGAGGGACGCGGAAGAGTTCGGCTCATTTGTGGCCCACCCGGAGGTCCGTGTGTTTGGTGTGAGTGTTGTTGAGCCCCATCTGAAGCGTCGGTCGCGTACTTCACGGCCATTGGATTCTGTGCCTGAAGTCTGATGTGAACTATTTGTGGCTTCCGTTGCAACGATTGTGTGCTGTGTTGTTGCGAAAGCATTTGATTACTACTCATATTATGGCCACTATTTGTCATATTAGGCCACGAGATATGACTGCCGCCACTTTGGCCACCGATCGCACTGTTACTGCCGGCCGTTTGGGTCTGTATTTGTTTAAGTATATCATTAGTTGTGCCGAATTTGGGACGAATGCCGCGAACAGAGGGCCGGCGGGCGAATCCAAACGACGGGTCGTCCTCTTCAGTCATTGAATATCGCTTTTTAATCCTTTCGGTTCGTTGGATGTCCTGCTGAACAAACTGTTCCAATTCGTCTTTGGATAAGGTTTGGGATGCGTTGGGAGGGTTGTGATGGATGGGCGGTACCGGCAAAGCGCCCACTCGTGGCGTTTGGTTCAAAACGTGTGGATACGCGTTGAGTCCGTCGCGGCGCCGGATTTCGCTGGGATTCGGGAACTCATTGTTGTTGTGGTGTTGGAAGTGGTAGTGATAGGGAGGCGGCTGTTTGTGTTGTGACGGACCCATTGTCTGACTCATGACTGGTAACTGAACGTTGGGCCGCATCTGCGGCGGCAACGGACCCGACACGCGATTGTACATCACGTGAATGGGCATCGGCTGAGACGATGGATACCTCGGATTCACCACATATTGAGGTCGTTGTTGATAGAAGACTGGCTGAGGACTGGTCGACATGACGGAAGGGTTGGGCGATAACGACCTCTGGTTTGGTGGCAATTGATAGCGAATCTGTTGACTATTATTGTGGGAATCAATTGTATAGGAATTCCATTGTTTAGGAATCTCTCCGTTTCTGTTGAGCGATAAATACTGAATGTTATGATGAGTTGTATTATTCCTAATGATGTGTGGATTGATAGGAGTGGTGGAAGTGTTGGACATGTGTTGTGCGGTCACAAAGTTGGACAGAGAGGCCGTACGCTTAGAAGGAACTAAAGCCTTGGGCTCTGAGGTATATTCGATGATAAACTCATCGGCGGACCAGTTATTGGCATTATTTGGTTCATTGGTTTGCTGTGACGGCACTCCTCTCATCGACTGTGGCATCGATTGCGAGTCACATAACGCTGTATTCATTGGCATATTATTGACTTCATTATTGGTTTGTTTGCTATCGTGTGATATATCACTGGTTTGTACAACACTTTTATCATTATTATTATGATTAGTATTAATATTATTACTAATTGTTTGAGTAATGATCGGATATTTGACAGGATTTTCAATAACAAACTGACTGACAGAGTGTTTGGTGGGTCTGTTGTCGTCTTCTCGGCCAGAGTTCGCACGACTGTTACTACTATTGTCTGAAAACATATTTTCATAAAACATAAGATTCCGTTTGAATGCTTTCGAGTGATTATCTCGACTATCGTTGCCGTCGTCTGTAAACAACTTAAACTCCTTTCTATTGTCTCCTCCATTGAGCTCATAATCGAGTGCTCTTTTGTCGTCACATTCTTCTGATTCATTGCATTTCATTTCTTGTGTAACATCTGTTGTTGAGTCCACTTCTTCTCCTTCTGACACTACTCTCGTCGCAGAGCTGTTTGTCTCATGTGTTTCCCTATATATCGATGTATTACTCGTTTCACAACTCAATTCATTATCTATTGAATCAGATTTTGTTGACTTTTCATCGGTTTGTGTCCGACTTTTGACAACAACGGACTCACTGTTGGCGTCACTAATCATCTCTTCGTTCGTTGTGTGCATATCATTGAAGCATTTCTTATGGCTTAGAATCTCGTAATTATCGATACCATCGCCGTTATCGTTGAAATCAGTGTTAATCAAAATGATGGTGTCTTGCGATGTGATACTGGAGTCGCTCTGAATGTCTTGCAGAGAACCGGTCGAATCGTTGCCATCATCTGATGTAATGTCACTCAACTCACTCTCAGCTAATTTAACACTCGTTTCATTGGCTTTGGTTTGGAAGTGAATGGGAAAGTCTTCGGGACAGAGCTGTTCGTCAGGTAAACTAATATGACTTCCGATCGCCTGAAGAATGGCGTCCTCTTTGAGAACACCGATGATCTGTTCCTCTTCGAGACACTCGTTGTTGTTGAGTATCATTGACTCCCACTTAGAGCTGATCTCATTGAAGAGCTTCTGTTCAATGGTTCTATTGATGAGTGCGTTGTCGTCGTCCTCGTCGTCGATGTAATGAATGTTGAGATCGTTTTCCAAAGCGCACAACGAGTTGGCGATGAAATCCCGGTAATCGGGCGGCGGTTCGAAGGGTAGAAAGTCCTGGTACTCGACGGGCGGCTCAAACATATAGCCCTGAACTTCAACCAAATTAAAATCGGTCGGAGATTTCAACGCTATTATCTGTGGCATCAGATTCTGAGGCCAATCATCACAGAATACTTGCATCGTTTCGCTGAACGTCACTCTTCGGCGACCGTTCTTTCCATTCGTCGTCTTCATTGTTGTCTTGTCTTTCACTCCCCTCTTAAGCAATGATTTCAGTTGTTTGGGTCGACTCGTCGTCGTTGTTGTCATTTCACTGGTTTTGTTGTTATTTGTGGTGTAATTATCAGTATTAGAATTGTGAACGGATTCAGAGCTGCTATCACTGAAACTTTGATCAAACGAGTGAATCGTTGTCTTCAGTGTTGTGTCAGTAATGAGAGTGACTTCGTTTGAATCCGATTTGACGACAGTTTCAATAATAATCACTTCATTACCGGATTCCAAGACTTCGGTAACGGATGGGTTGCGCGAGTCTTGAGACGGCTCTTCACTGGTATCGTCGACCCCATCGCCAGTGTCTGAGTGCCGACTGACTGAACAAACATCTGGCGTTTGAGAGTGAGTGCTGTTCGCACCGGTCGTACGCATGCCATTGAATGCAGCGACTCCTGAGTTATCAGTCATACCAGTCGTGCCATTACTGACAACCTCTGGCTCGCACTCTATTGTCTTAGATTCAGACTCATTAGTGAGACCAGCATCTGGTCTATTGGGGACACCGTTTCCGATACACTTAACGCCAGTGCCCTCATCCCCACTGTTGGACTCAATTCGCACATTATTTCCCTCTAAATCACTATTAATTGAATTTTGAGGATTTATTTCTGTCGATTCAGACATCGAAGACATTATTTATAATATAATATCCGTTTTGATTGGCTTCTCATTAACTATATGTCAAATCAAATAAAAATTATTGTAATTAGAACTCAAAAATTACATAATATTAATGCGATTACTATTTATTTAAATAAATAAAAACTCAAGACATTAAACCATTAATGAATGTCTTAAAAAACATTGAAAACATAATGAGAAGTCATATCATTAGTAACGATGACTTGAAATCAATTTCGTATTCATTTTCTTAACCATTGATTAATTACAATGAGTTTCAAAGCGGAAGTCAATTGTATTTTTTATCTTTTGAATTTGTTTTACGTATAAATAGTTTTTATATGAATTCATTTGAGACTCATTTCATTATATTTTACATTTCAATTCAATTCAATTCAATTCTTGTCATCAAAACGAGTCAATCATTAATTTTAAATTACATTTCTTCCCAAAACTTGAATTGAAGTCAATTTCTTAAATGATATTACATTTTTGTTTTTAACCTTTTTTGACGACTCGTTAAATATTTTAATGAATTAAATCAATGGAAAGATTTAACAGATATTTTCTTATGAACCGCTTCTCTATATACGAAACAAAACTATTTATAGATATTTATAGATTAAAGTCATTAAAAAGTTTGTAATCAAATTAGAGCTCAACTAAAAAACTCGTTTTTAAATCATATTTATTCAGCGCTCAAAATATCGGTCAATATTTGTAATACAAATTCAATCGTATCGTAAGTTTTCAATATTTTTTCTTCATTTTAATTAAGGCTTAAAAAAATTATCGCAAAAAAATTAATTTAAAAATTAGATTATTATTATTATTGAAATATTATTATTAAAATTCATATCAGAAAATAAATAGTTTAATAGGAAATGAATGCAATATTTTATGAGTGAATCAAACAATTGATAAAACAATATCTTTCACTACAAAAAATACCAGAAAAGTATTAAACAAAATATTTATATTAACTTCAAAGCGATTGACATTATGATTGCCAACATTATTAAAAGCCTAACAAAATAGCATTGACTGTATTAGAGCTTGGTACATGTACATGTTTTGTATTGCATGGTATTGTCTCACAGATGGGG
>CAJPIZ010002112.1:0-14484 GCA_905368565.1 Medioppia subpectinata
TCTCTCTCTCTCTCTCTCTGATTTAATATATACTACAATAATAGCTTATATTACACGTGGGATTAATATTGTACTTGTATTGACAATAATTATTATCTGCTATTATTATTAAATACTACAATATTTGTCATTAGAGTTATATAAAATTAAACTACTCATAATGAAATAAGACTAATACAGATAATGTCATGTTATTCTACCCTAATTATGAAAGTTAACATTTACGTAAACTAATTAATTAATATTGTAAGTTTTCAGCAATTTATTTCAGCAAACATTTCGAATAAAAGGTTTAATTCAGTTAAGGTTTATATTTGTAAAAGTTTTAAATATGGATTTTAAACGCAAATAAATACACCTTACATATAAGAGATATCTACGTTGAACATGGTTTAACTTATTGCATTTAATTTTCTGTACTTTTACTTACGTTATGTGTATAATATCTAAATAATAATAGTACAGTATAATAGCTATATTACATACAACTTATTATAGCATTTAATTTCTATAAAAATATACCCACATGACTGTAAAATATAATTATTTTATTATGCTTGTGTAGATTCTGTGCTTTTAAATTAATATTATAATAAGTTTTATTTAATATTGTAATCCTATCCGTAGGTAAACTAAAATTGGATAGAAGATTCTTGCTGTACATATAAACGTTTTTATTATTTTATTAATTAAATACTTGTATTATATTTCATCAAACAAGTGGTGCTATTACTATGTTTGTAATATTCTGGATATTTACTTACATGAAATTACATTTGGTATTTATTTAGCCCGCATAATAATTTTACTCAAATACACATCAAAATTAAGTAATTAATAATTATCGTCATCATCTTTATTAAATACTTTACTTAATAAAATACTTAATTAAAATCTTTTCTTAATATTTTTATCAATATTATGTTACCAAATTATTAATTTTATGTGTCAATTGGATTTGTTTTATTATGAAATACTGTATTATGTAATTATTAACTTAATATAACATGTTATGTATTTAAATAATAACTCAATGTTAATGATTTAAGTAATAATCCTAATATTTAAGTCTATTTTTAAAGTTAATTAGCATAATAAACTTTATAATAATAATCTATATTTAAAATCCTAATTAAATAATTAATAATAAATATTTTATTTTAATGTGATATCTCACTACTTCACTAGCTTATTAAGAAAATATAATTACTAATAAATACATGTATTGTATGCATACAAATCATTAATAAACACTAACGTGAATTCAATTAATATTATATTAATATCATAATTAATAAATTAATAATTAATTAAAAAAATTAGCTATAATAAACTAATTATAAATGACTAACTAATTTATTATAAATACTTTTACAATGTTTGCGTACAAACTATTCCCATACATATGTGACTATAAATACAAAACCGTCAAGCACATATTCACTGGAATATTTATGACAATCCTATCATCTTTATTAATATACTTTATAAACACGTTTAAAACCAGCGATGAATTGCCATTTGTTATCTGCAAAACTCTATACATCATTGAAAACATAATATATTTGTTGTCATTTATATACACTAAATATAACACAAAATTCTTTACGGAATTGAATCAAGAATTTAACCATTTCTACAAGAAATATAACCTCGTTTACAGTCATCGCGCGTATTATGTATTCATAATAATCTACTACTTCATATACACAGGTAAACTGTATTTGCTTTTAATAAACAGGCAATTTTACCAGGAATCAATCCGATACAAATCGCTATTTTACCACGATATTTGTTCATGCATATTTGGCTACATAATGGTACCCAACTTTATCTACTATGAATTGCACGCAAAATATTCAGCAATTTTGCGCATAAATTACGATAGAATTCAAGCTATAGTTAAGCCGCCGACTGTACGCCACTTAAACGACATTGGTGAATGTCTGTACCAGTTTGATCATCATGGTTTTTATAATAAAATCAAGTTGCTGAGCTGGCTTTTGTTTATCAATCATATCAGCAGCACCACTGTTATGGCAATGCACGCCTATTTCACCTTGCTTGAAAATAAAATCAACTTGTTCAGTTTCAACCTAGCCTGTTTGCCAATATTAATTGGATCGCTAATCTATGTTAATATGAAAGCCTATGGGAATCGTGTGTTTGAGAGACGTATTGTCCAACGGATGGTAATGTGGAGACGAGTCATACAGAACCAAATTTACCATGTTTAATTTTATTTACTTTTATTATTGTTGTTTTAACATGTTTTTAATATTGTGATTATAAATACTTAATTGTTTTGATTCTGATCTTTAAATATAAAGTGTATTTTAAAACGTTTGTAAATGTTATTTGATTGTGATAAAACTGTAATTATATTTACACATATTATAAAATGTACATGTGCCAAAATATTATATTTATAAATTGGATTAAAATGTGAATACGTAATAATTCTATTTATTACTATAATTATCTTAATTGTATGTTATGTTAAAAATTATTTTAAAAAATTATTTAATGGTTATAAAGTATGTTATAAATTAAGTTATATTTATAATAATGACTTAAATAAATAAAAACAATGATGCGTTGAAAGTCATTTTCCAATAAATTAAAATTAAAAATGTATCCAGGATACTTTATTTTATGTTAAAACAAATATATGTCTTATTAAATAGTATAATGTTTTCTATAATGTTTAAAACCTTTAGTAAGCATAAAAATATTGTTAAACAAAAAATAAATATTTTGTAATCAATTTCAATACATATTCTATAATAATTTTAACAAAATTAACAAGTTTGTATTATTTAAAATTTATTACAGTATATATTATTATTATTACAATTAATGAATAATTTTATTTTCTAATAATAAAACATTTTACATTTAAATTTTATATTTAGTAATGCTTATATTTTTAATATAAACAGATATTATATTTATAAAATATTTAATAATTTATTCATTATTAAATTAACTTTCAAGCGGACACATTACAACCCCATTAAATTGTTTAACTAGCTGGTAAATATATTCAAGCATGTAAATAATCAAATGCCTATAATAGGCTAGATAACACTTAAAACCTGGACACCAATGAACCGGACACACTTGACCAGCAATGCAGCTTACTAAATTAACATCGCAAGCACCTAGGTTACATTGGGTGGTTAATACATTAGTCACAATATGTGTACAATTATCGCCATTACTAGTGATTTCTTGCCACAAACCCCTCACCGATACGAGCAGTTCAGTAGGTTTTTCAGCGTTGATTGTAGTAAAACATGTTTGCAATTGTGATCGACATTGTCCTTGGTCAATTTGCCGTTTACCAATACGCACAATTATCTTGGAATATGACTGATCATCTTGGTCATCTGGGCCCGGGTCACTGGTATTAGTTAGTCCAGTGATAAAATGCAATAAAATTAATGTAATTATTACACGGGACATGTTAGCCTGATATAGTTTTCAGTAAAAAAAAAATTATTGTGTATTGTTTGCTATTTTATTAACTATATAAATTAACTATAAAACTATAACAAAATATAAATACAATTATGTTCAAATTATTATTAGCAAAACAATTAAAAAATGTTTTAGTTTTGTTTGAAAAACAATAATGTTTAAAAATATTATTTGTTATCTGATAAATATTTTTATATTGTTAATTTTCATACAACACATGTTGTAACATTATTTCATAAAACATAGCTGGCACTTTTTATTTTAAAAATTGTACATATTTATAGACTTGTAACTGTGACTTGTAAAGCAATAAATTTAATGACCATTTTGTTTACCACAACTAAATTTTTCAAAAATGTAATAAAATTTAATGTCATTTGTAACAAACAACAAGTCGTCGCGTGAACTCATGCCATATCAATAGATTATATTTATTTAAACAACATTTTTATGTTATCAAAAATATAAAATATTATTTTAATAGTCATGGTAATAAATTAGGTTTCAGTAAACCCAATAGTTAGCATTATTTAATATTACACAATAAGTCTGGACAAGTTATTCTAGCTCTAAATTAAGGATAAACATGTTAACAGTATAAAACTGCTATAATTTATTTTATTTTAGCTCAAGAACTAAATAATTAATCTACAATTGTAATTAATCAATTAAATAATTAAATTTTAATTATAATACAAACATGAAGTGGTCGTCGAGTAAACCCATACCCCGTGAATGGGCTGTCGAGGGGGCGGACAGTCATCTCTACCGAATCGGGTTATCGCTATTTAACCCCGATTTAAATACTTATAAGAGACAAAAACGTTTTAATCCTAAAATTTTAGTTATCATAAATGTATCTATACTTCTCAAATGTTTAATGTGCTTATGGTTATATTTTAATTTAAATGATATACCTGACATATATCATTTGTATCTAGGTAATTTGGATTATTATGCAAATACAAAATTTATTGTAAATAGTACACTTAGTTTAATGTCAATATTTATGACCACATCGCAATTAATTAATTATTATAACTATAAACGTGGTGTAAATTCGGATGATTTACGTGTGTTTAGTGTAATCGCCGGCCGATTGGCGCCCAATAGTATTGGTATAACTGATAAACAAATAGTTGAAAAACTATGTAATCTTTGCCGTCGGTTATTATGGTTGAGCCGTTTCTGCCCTTATTTGTTCACATTTTGTGCCATTTTATATTCGTGCATGTTATTTTTCTTAAATAATGACCTACGTTTATTTGTAAAAATCGGTTTACCCAATGCTATTTACTACGGGTTGTGGCAATATTATTGCAGTCGTATAATAGTTTATCAAAATGTGTATTACATAATAATAGCCTATTATCTAACCGCTAAGATTCGTGTATTAAATAAAAATTTGAAATTAACATCTAGTGTAAACGACTATCATATTAAAATTCTAAATAGTATATACGCTGAGATTTACAATTATAACAACGCTTATTGGTCTAAATTTTTATGTAGTTTATGGCTAACAATTAGTTTATTGTTGAGTTTTCATATTTATTTATCAGTATTTGCTCATGGTATATTACTTATGAAAATGATATCTTTCATTATTTTTCTGTTTTATTTGTTGTTTTTATTGCTTATAATCCATATCTCGTCCACACTTTATAATGAGGCGAATATTACTTACATTTTGTTGAATTCATTTATATCGAAAATAAAAAGAACTTCACCTATGATTAAATTCAAGGTATATTTTACATAATAATAATATAAATATTTATTATAATTAATGTTATTTATTATTATTATTTAGACATTAAATCTGATGGAAAGGATTGGTTGCCATAGAATAGGGTTTTATTGTTGGAAACTATTTATTATAAACCGTTTTCGCGGATATGAAGTATCTATTCAATTTATAATTTCAATCTTTTTAAATTTTATTTGTTTTCAAATTATTTGTTTTACAGATCATTGCATTTTCAGTTATTATTTATTTGCGAATTATTAAATATTGATACGTTAATTAACAATATATTTAATTATCAAAGCAATTCTTATTAAATTTACGTAATTTTATATTAATTACTATCAAAATTATGCATTTATAATTTGCATAAACTAAAAATACTGTTGTAATTAAATACTAAAATGTCCGGAATAACTTATAATTGTTTAATTAATTATGCTATATTTGTTAATCTTGTCATTTATTGATATATGTAAACCGATGTAAAAATAAGTTTTAAAAATGCAAAATGAACTTAAATATTAACCTAGATGAATGCTATATAATATTTTGGTATAATTTTCTTAATTATTATTATATTGATTTTTAAATTATTAATTAATTTTTATTTGGTGGATTCAGATATAAATTTTTTCAGTTACATCAATTCATTCTACAAAAGTATTTAATTTTAACTTGTTTTTAAAAAATCTTTTAAAGGCATATAAAGTATATATTCATTAGTTTATTATTATTATATCATTACTTTATAATTTATATATCATTAGTTTATAAGGCAAAATAATTAATAAATATTATTTCTAAATATCATTACATGCCATTTCCGTCATGTGTTTTATAGCTAAATGTAAACATTATATTTTAATTGAAATGTGCTTGGTAAATTTATTTTGTGAGTATAACATTCATCATTTTTAATAATAGTTACACTTAAAATTTAAAAACTATATGTAGTATATTATAGTGAATATAAATAAATTATAAATATAATAAGTTAAGATACTACACAATTTATATATTACAATTTTAATACCTAACATACACAGATGTTACCTCATTATTATTTAAATGTAAATGTATAAAAACATGTCGATTTATAAACAATATATACATTTAATATACTTCACTGTTAATTAATTAATTGTTGCATTTTTACCAAGTTCATACGAATTGTTTCAACACCGCCGACCAGAATAGCGATGACTTCTGTGTTGAGATGGAAGCCATTGGTGTCAATCAGTCACTGCCCGATACGCCCGAAGCCCTCACTATATATTGTAAATCCATAAAAATACGCCGACATATTTAGCCCGATGTAAGTGAATAGCATTTTATTAACACTAATAAGTAATATACAGCAATTATGATAAATTACATTTATTATACTGCATGATATTTAATAAATAGTGTTTATTATTACTATTATTAAAATAGCTATTATTAATTAAAGTTATCATAAAGGTTTCACGATAATGCTAATATTAGCAATAATACGCTAAAGCTCATTTTGAAAATTTAAGTAACTAAATTAATTCATTTGTATACTTAATTGTAACAGGACAAAAAGATTGCAAACATTAGCAACATAGTTTACCGCGCGCCAAGGACCTATTAAGAAAGTGCTAATTACATCAATTAACAAGCACAATGTAGAAACAACTTCATCGTTTTGTCGACTTCCAAAGGACAAGCTTATTAAATACGCCAAAGCGATCAATGCTAAACAGGCAGAGGCCTATCAAATTAAATTTAGCTTGATTAGTAAGGAAACCAGTCATGTTTTTCATGCATATTGCAGTATGATTCATTTGTGTATTTTTACTACAAATGCAACATTCACAAGCAAATATAATATTAATAATTATCCTTTTACGCTCTAATATATATAAAGTTGCAACAAAGGTGCAACTTTGTGATTTCGCTATTGATTAGCACCATGATTCATGTAACAGATAATAAACGTAATAATGAACTTGGCAAAATTTTTTGGTATAGTATTTTTAAATATAAATTAATTCAATTTATATCATACTAAATTAAAAATACAGATTAACTAGTTAACTATAAGTAAATGTGCTAAAACTTTGGGGTGGTCATTACATTAGGTGGATTTATTGAATGGGGTAACATGGTCGGTTTAATTGCTCAAATTTATAATTTAATATTTTTATACAATTAATATTAATGTTGCCTAATACTCAATATTAACAATTATTATACTGTATACTTTTTATTGTAAACTAGCTTGATGTATTTATGCATTGACACTATACCAAACTTGTTTGATGATGCTGATGGTGTACGAGAATTTGTTAAAAGTCAACATAGTAACTATAAAAATTTAGTTGATATTGCTGAAAACGTGACCATGGTTAAACGCGACTTAAAATGTGAACTCGGCAAATCAAAACCTATAGAATCTGGCAAGGCTAAATCAATGGTCGTAAATCTAACATATTTGTTGCACATGTTTTATTCGTTTAATTCATTCAATTTGTTTAAAATTTATTAAATAAATATTATTACTAATAAACCATTTTCGTTTTGAGGTGTGTATTTGTATTTTGAGTATTACATTGAATGAAAAATAATGAAACCATAATCGCTACATTTAATTAGCTACATGCGTCTAAGAAAGTAGAGTACAGCTCGTGGTAATTACCCTATATAAGTTTTGAATTAGGTGGTAGACTGACCAGATGAGTTTATGATAATCCTTGATTTTGGACAAAAAATTAGCCCTATTATCCTAGGTTCCTAAACATTTTACTAATTTTAGCAATATTATCCTGGACGCCTCCATAGACTTAATGTTTAAAATATTTTTAAAATTTTACAAGCCATCTAATTCCGGGAGAATCCAGGCCATTTCCCGACATCTGGTCAGTCTATTAAGTAGTAAAGTGGGTGCAATTTAAACCGGTGAATTCAAGTAAAAACATGTGTGTTTCAACACTGGAAGATAAGTATAGATTAGTTGTGTGTTTGCATATAGATTATGATAAAAGGATTTAATGCCCGGACAAAGCATGTGATGCTCATATCATGCATTAAAATACCAAGGTTCAAAGTTTACCATTAAAACGATTTAACATAAAATATTTTATAAAATGTACTCAAAATTAATGAGTGTTTCGTTGATTAAAATGAAGAGTAAATTAAATGCAATGAAGAGTTTGTGTAAAATAATAGACAAAATTGTGATCAGATTTACTTCAATTATTATTAAATAAAATTTTATTATAATAATAATATATGCTAAGTAATGATTAAAATGAAGAGTAAATTAAATGCAATGAAGAGTTTGTGTAAAATAATAGACAAAATTGTGATCAGATTTACTTCAATTATTATTAAATAAAATTTTATTATAATAATAATATATGCTAAGTATATCTTAAAGGAGTTGTCTTAACTTCGCAAAAATCGATCAAATTTTAATTTAATTTTTATCATGATTAAAGTATATAAAACAAAAATGAAATATATAAAAATTATTATCCCAGGTCAAATTTTATAAAAATTTTCAAAATTTTTAAATTTTTTTCTATCCCTCAAATGTGTTTTACATATGTTCTACTATCCATTATTATGAAAATTAATTTATTGTCAAAAACTCGGTATTAACCAAAAAATCTCAAGGGTTTCTCTTCAGATTCTGTTGTAAAGTTAGTAAAGCTTCAAAAAACACCCTAGTTTAATATTGAGATTCCGTTGATAAAGTACTCTAATTACTGTTTGAAACTTTTAAAAGTTGTCTGTCATTAATTATTCATTAGTCATAGTAGTATTTAATTGTATTTTTAATTGTTATTCAAACACTTGTTCAGGCTGTGAAAGAATTTTTTAATTATCTCATATAGTTTTCGAGATAATCACATCCTTAGTTTGATAATGAAATATGATCTTGTTCAAAAATGTTTAGATTTTAGAAATTAATTTTTCCACATTTTGTTATTGAATGACTAACAGGATGTTTTGAAACCATCCTTGGTTGAATTCTTTTATATCAAATTGAAAGTAAGACGAGTTCTTTGTTTTTACATTAATTAAGTATTTTATTGTAAGAACAAACAGTTAATTAAATTCAAATTTAAAGCAAAATTTGTGTTTAAAATATTATAAAGAGTTATTATTTGTAATAACTACAGTAAAATGCCACAAAAAATTTATAAGTTATTTCTAAAAATAATATATTACATAAAAACAAATATCATTAAACAAATACGACATGTTATGATTAAAATGAAGAGTAAATTAAATGCAATGAAGAGTTTGTGTAAAATAATAGACAAAATTGTGATCAGATTTACTTCAATTATTATTAAATAAAATTTTATTATAATAATAATATATGCTAAGTAAATCTTAAATTTGTTTTTACATTAATTAAGTATTTTATTGTAAGCACAAACAGTTAATTAAATTCAAATTTAAAGCAAAATTTGCCAAATTTTATAATATTTCTCAATAATAAACATTATTGATGTCATTTTACGGTGTTTTTTAAATATTCAATAAAGATTTTTATTATATAATGTATTTTTGTTTATAGTAATTTGTTTATGCTGTACAATAGGTATACATGTATTATAATATCTAAAGATATATTAATTAAAAGTATACTATAATATCTTTATAAACATATTATCGACAATATAGATACTACCTATAGGTAATAAATAAATTACAAGGACTAGTAAAACAGTTATATTTCAATTATATTTAACAATAAAATGCATAGAAACAAAAGTAATTCATCAAAAAATAACTACATAAAAATAAAAGTTCAGCATAATTATTATTTAATGACAAAATGTCGAACATGTACAATTTCACATGACCCTGATAACCATAAAATAACATATATTAATATTAAATAATATTACGTTTGAAGTTCTTGAAATTTATGAACCCTACTTTACTAAACCATTGTAGGCGTACTAATTGTAAAACACATGTCATATATTTGAGTACCATTATTGTTAGGTATATTCTCATTGTTCATAAGAATATTGTATTAATAAATAAAGTTATATATCAAAACAATACTGGTAATTATTATCCCTAATTAGATTTACCAGCGATTACACTACAATATACTAATGCTATTTTTTTTATTAATCATGATATTATTATTTTATAATTGTAACTATATTTAGAAATACAATGTCAAACGAGTCCAAAGCGCTGTCATTCTCCGATTTTGCACCCAAACAATATTTAAATGGGTATTGCAATAGTAAAACGGGCGCAAAGCACCTTGATCAACACCAGATAAAACAAATACTATCGTTTGAAATCCGCGATTTTGAGCCCAAACCCGTATCGGTTAACCCGTTGTACGAGAAATCGGTCCAAATTGTTGAGAAAGATATGACTGAGTCGTGTGGCCAACAGATTTATGATCATTATAATCTATCCGGCTATTCATCCTACATGTTTACAACCGCTAATTGTGATCATTATTGTGCCGCAAACTACTGGAATGTTTTTGCTTTTGAATTTGATCATTACCTTGATAAAATCTGCGATAACGCAATTTACAGGTCATAGTTTGAATTACAACTAAATTGTTAATTTCTAATTATATTAATTAATTATAAAATTTAACATTTAGAGAATGGATCGTAAAATATAAGGCAGGCGTATGGGCGGCAAAAATACCCCAGGATGGATTAGTGATGAAAATGATCTGGTACATAAATACAGCTCTTAGCAAAGATCAAGCTACCCGATTACATAACGATTACTTGGGCTATCTTGAGTCTNTACTTGGGCTATCTTGAGTCTTATATTATACTATCCGAGTTTGGTGGCAAAAATGACAAAATTTTAACTTACGACGATTGGTTCATAATAAGGTAAATCTATAAATTATGTATTTAACATTATTATACCTGTAACAAAATAATAAAAATTACTAGGTAGTTTACATTATAGGTATTATACTGTATATTATAATTTATATTAGTAAGATTGTGTGCGTACATCTAGGCGTATACTGTATTTAAATATGCGTTGTAATCTATACCTTATTCATGGCTTAATCATATACAATGTTAACAAATTAACAAGGTGAATCAAAAACCACGTTAATATTGTTTAGTTCCTTTCAATTTTCGCACGTCTCTTAATTTATATTGTATAATTCTGGCCAAATTAATAAGAACACTTTTTAAATAATTTTAAATAAATTAGATTAAAGTTAAGTGTCTCATACTGTATATAGGCAAACAGATGTGGCAATGATGCCGGTGTTTATATTCGCTGAGTTAAGCGTCGAGTTTGATCCAAACGACTATGGTATAAGGGACAATCCTACCTACAACACATTTGTGATCGCCGCCTGTTATTTCTGTGCCCTTATTAACGAACTCTATTCCGTTAAGAAAGAGGTGTTTAAAGGGGGCGACGTTCGCCACGAATACCTGTACCTGATTATGGTATGGGAGGGCTGTTCAGCGCAAACCGCTGCCGACCGTATTGTGTCCGAAGCAAAAGTTGCCTACAATAGAGTACTTGATTATGGTAAACAATTGAACAAGTTTAATATACCCGGACTGGACCGGTATGTCACGGAGGCTATCCGTATCTGCGATGGCAATCATTACTGGTCGACAATATGCGAGAGATATAACTCGTGGAATAAATAAAAGTTGGTAGAGAATGTTAAATGAATTTAATCATGGGCAAATTTTAGATATTAATTGTAGCGTTTGTAAGGTTAATTAATTTTAGGGTTAAAACTAATAGTAATCTGTTATTCAGAATAACAAGTTATAACAAAAATAACAAGTTAATATATTAATAAGTTATTATTAAAAGCTGAATTTGTATTTAATTGTTTATTAAAATAATAAATGTATCTATAAAACTAATAATAATCTGTTATTCAGAATAACAAGTTATAACAAAAATAACAAGTTAATATATTAATAAGTTATTATTAAAAGCTGAATTTGTATTTAATTGTTTATTAAAATAATAAATGTATCTGTTTTATACGATTTTAATCTGGGTCATATATAATAGATTATATTATGAATACAAATTATTTTGCCAAAGTATGCCAGCGTATGAATTTAGAAATAACTGTCATATTTGTAATTATTTAATATGTATTATAAAATTAACCATAATTCAAACAAAGTACTAAATAAATAATCTGTTTCTAGATTTAGAAATATTTACAAATACATACGACATGTTTAAGTAAATTATAGTAAACAAGTCAATAATAAATAAATTACAAATGCTAGTAAAACAGATTTATGTCAATTAAATGTAAAATTAAAATGCATTGAAACAAAAGTCAAACAAAACATCAAACCAACACATTAATCAAAATTCATAATAATAATTATTTAATGGCAAAATGTCGACCATGAACGATTTCACGGGACGGGTAGCGCTGATAATAATATAATCTAAACTTTATAAACTCCAAATAATTTCAATAAAGTAATTTTTTAAATGTTGTTGTAATGACTTTAATTTTGGTATAATCTTTATTATTAACATCCTGAGTACATGAGATATAAACTCATGCTAATAACAATCCATATCTCTCACTGTTCATATGAATTTTGTATCAATACATAAAGTTATATAACAAAACACTACTGGTAATTATTATAACTCATTAGATTGGCCAGAGACCATTCTACAATATACAAGTAATATGTCAGTATTAATCATGACACTATTATTTTATAAATAGCAACTATTTTTAGGAATACAATGTCAAACGAGTTTAAAGCGCTGACATTTTTCAATTTCGCCCCCTAGAAAATATCTAAATGATTATTGCAATAGTAAAACGGGCGCAAAGCACCTAGATCAACACCAGGTAAAACAAATACTATTGTTTGAAATCCGCGATTTTGAGCCCAAACCCAGTATCGGTTAACCCGTTGTACGAGAAATCGGTCCAAATTGTTGAACAAGATATGAGTGAGTTGTGTGGACAACAAATATATGACGATCATAATCTATCCGGCTATTCATCCTGCAGATTTAATACCGCTAATTGTGATCATTATTCGGCCGCAAACTACTGGAATGTTTTTACTTTTGAATTTGAAAATTACCTTGATAAAATTTGCGATAACGCCACATATAGGTAAGATTTTAAACTACAACTAAATTGCATTTCTAGAATTCAAAATTTACATTGTTAATTAGATTATTTAATTATAAAATCTCTTACCTAGTATTTTATATTCCTCCGCATACCCGCCGTTTTTATGGGGTCCTACCTGATGACTACTTTTACTACTGGTACATAAATACCGCTTAAGTAAGGGCTAGTCTTATGTGTTGATTTAGATTGCCAGGCGTTGTATTTGTTAGTGTAGTTTCGTTTATTTAAACATAATGTTATCAGTTATTTAAAAATACAAATATACTAATATCAACGCAATTAAATTGGATATTAATTTTTTAAGGTAGCCACATATTTATCAATAGCAAGCGCCATTCCGACAGAATACGATTTTAAAACTTGCATGCCGGCAGATTTCGGTATTTCACATTTAGTAACTTGGTTTACATCTAGATTTTTTTCCATTTTTCGTAAGTATAAGTCGATTACAGTATACGTCATAGTTTTAAGCGTATCATGTAAACCATCGCTGTTTTTGTGCAAATCGATCGATTGATTTATAAATGACCTAATCGCGCTAGATAATTATACAGAGAATTAATACATTTGTTTCAATGGGTTAGACGTTCAAGGTTATGGACATTGGGTACATTATTTTAATAATTTAACATAGTTTTATTGTATAAACACCTACTAATTGTATAGCTCGTTTATGTTATTTTATTTTAAATAACTAACTTATTTTGTAAATAACTAACCGAATGTTCGGTTCTGCGCAAACTTTACTTATAATGTTAGCTCACTGGTTTCAACATGTTAAAGTATAGACATAATTTTAACGCCATAGCCCACATGTTATACGCCATAGCCCTAGAGGCGACACCGAACGATTTTATAAACCATATTCTTTATAAATAAATAATGGTCACAAATTTATATATTGATACTGACCATGCTATATTTGCAAGATTGTCTCTCAAGATTGGACTTGTTTTATTAGTTTGCTCGACAATATACGCGTTCAGTCTGTTTCTGAATTGTTTGATTTCATCCGATTTTGCGTTAATAATTGTAGCATGTGTTTGGCGTTTTTGCACGCTTATGGTTGAATTACAAAAAGTATTTATTGCTTTAAAAGTGTCGG
>CAJPIZ010002113.1:3102-14484 GCA_905368565.1 Medioppia subpectinata
AGCATCACCTAATTCAACAAGCTCGAGATTGCTGTTGCCATTTTTGTCTAGGTAGTTTACGACACTGTACCGAACCAACCCTATTAACATTGAAGTACCCTGGCTATATTTAGAGAATACTTCTCGAATTTCATTCAGCGTTACCCTCCCGTCACCGTCGATATCCCACGGGCGTATAAAAGTTGAAAATCTATCTAAAACCACCTTGGTTGGTTTGTTGGGAAATCTGCGAGTATAATCGTCCATGGTAATCGCGCCGTTTGCATCGTCGTCCAGTAACCAGAATATAGCGGCAAGTAATTTGTCATGGGTTTTTGGGTTTTTAACGCGCATGATCATTTTAATAAACTCGATTCTATCTATACGGTCATCTCTGTTGAGATCTATGCCCGCAATGGTGTCAACCATAAACTTCTGGACAAAATACTGGCCAAATAGCATACGAGCGTACTGTTCAACTTCTATAGTGGTTATGTTAGTATCTTGGTCCAAATCGAGCCTGGTCAGAACATGTTGAGTGATGTAACCATTAAGATCAATTGTATCCCAAACTAGCTGGATGACTGCCGCGACAATTACTTTATCGGGAATGATTGTGTTGGATTTAATTAATGCTGGGTGATAATGTGCCACGATTGATTTTAAATTACCACCAATCTTGTTTACACGTTGGCCAGAGTCACGTACTAACCTCATCCAATTTGAGGGCGCAGGTATAATTGAAAGTACTAACTTTTTAAGGGCATCTTGATTAGTTAGAAAGTCCATAAGTTGTTGAAGTGACCCGGATGAGTTGTTACTACTCGGTACATTTTTTGTTGACATCCACTTTACATACTCGTGGCTATTGAGTCGCCGGTCGCCGTCCGTGTCGGCCAACGCTAACATTGTCCTAATGTCCCAATCGGTGGCCGACTCTATGGCCTGCCTTACGACTCGACCAAACTCTTGCGAGTCGAGCATTTGGTCGCCGTTTTGATCATGCAGTTTGAATAAACCCTCATGGTCTGTAAATAGTCATGGTTAATAATGTTTTATTATGATTATTGCAATAATCAATTTAAGTAAAGTATTAATGATTTAATTAAATATATACAATAATAAAAAAGTAAATTGCGTAAACTATGAATCCGTTTACCTGTACAAAATGTTTGATTACAAAGTAAAATGAAGGTGATAAAATATTGTATGCTGGACATTTTAAATTAAATAAACTAATATTGTACAATGAAATACAAAATAATTAACTATTAAATTACAATAATGAAATATAGCATTGATTTCATTTTATTAATATAATTATACGCAGATATTGTATGCTGGACATTTTAAATTAAATAAACTAATATTGTACAATGAAATACAAAATAATTAACTATTAAATTACAATAATGAAATATAGCATTGATTTCATTTTATTAATATAATTATACGCAGCATTGAATTTTCTTACATTAATTTTGCCAACATGGATTTTGTTATTATTATTATTAATTAATTTTATTATTAAAATAGAAATCAATTCAAACTTATATTAATAAAACAGATATTTGTAAATAGAATTACAGTTTTATTTAAAATATTATAAACTATAATTACATTAAACACATAAAGTATTTCAAAAATAGTTTTCATATTTAAATTGCAATTTAAATGAAGAACTAAAATGGGTATTATTATTAGTAAATCATGTAGACTCTAAAATATTAAAATATATTCAACACTCTCTATTACACTTATAATCTATCAGAATTAAAAGCTATATTTTGAATAGTGGATAAAATTTTATTAATAATTATTTATTTACAAATTAATTTATGGTTAACTTTATATTTATTTAATTTTTATTAATATAACGTTTAATTTTAAAAAATTAGTTAATTTTGGTTAAAGATTAAATTTTTTACTTATGTTATTTAGTTATATCTAGTATTTTAAAGTTTATAAGCATTTGTATTTTTGTTGTTATAAATTTTATCTTATCAAAATGTAATTAAAAATTCAGCAAATAAAATTTTATTTTATTATTGTAAAATTTAATTTAAATTAAATTGTTAATTTTTATTGCTCTAGATGTCTCATAAGTTACTTGTTTAACACAGTACAAGGTATTTGTGCAATAGCAATTAACAATACAATAATATTTTTAAATTTTTTATATAAACTGTAATTAAACCATAATTATAACAACTATTTTATTAAATCAATTTTACATATTAAATTGGGGATACGATTAAATTGGGTATATCTAAATATAATTTTTAAAATAAAATGATCACAATGATTATTTTAAATTAGCATACAACTTTAGAATAAACTATAATTTATAGTATACAATTCAATACAGAATTTTACAAAATAAAACTTGCACACTAAATATAAAGTTTGATTATAAATTTACAGTTCCGTACGAAAACCACCATCATTGAGATAGGTATTTGAAATACCCAAAAGCAGATTATTCAATCAATACAGAATTTTACAAAATAAAACTTGCACACTAAATATAAAGTTTGATTATAAATTTACAGTTCCGTACGAAAACCACCATCATTGAGATAGGTATTTGAAATACCCAAAAGCAGATTATTCAATAATGACATAGTACTTATAAATTCTGTAAATATTGAAAATTAAAAATTAATAACTTAAAAATAATAGTTTAAAATGTCCAGGGTACAGATAACGGCAAAACTTACCATCAAGGTTCAAATATTCATCCCCGTCTGTATCGGCTCCCTTAATAGCTGTCTCAATTAAATTAATGTAATATGCGGGAACATATTGACTGATCATTTGTAATGATAGATTAATCTTCTGCAAACTGACCCGACCATCATCGTCTATATCGAATTGGTCAAACATGATCGACATTGTTTCACCTGGATCAAGATCGCGGCCAACAAATGCACTCATAAAGGCTGCCATTGATTCAGTAAAAGTAATAACACCATCACCATCTTGGTCCATTGTGTTAGTGAGCCTATTGATAAAGTGTCCAAGTTGGCGCAGAACATCGCTTAATTCAGAGAGGTTAATATTGGTGTCGCCATTTTTGTCTAAATAGTTTACAACACTGTACCGTGCCAGCCCTCTTAACAATAAAGTACCCTGGCTATATTGAGCGTATAGTTTACGGATTTCATCCAGCGTTACCCTCCCGTCACCGTCGATATCCCACGGCCGTATGAACGCTGAAAATTTATCTAAAACCACCTTGGTTGGTTTGTTTGGGAATCGGCGAGTATAATCGTCCATGGTAATCGCGCCGTTTGCATCGTCGTCCAGTAACCAAAATATAGCGGCTAGTAACTTGTCATGTGCCTTTGAGTTTTGAGCGCGCATGATCATTTTAATAAACTCGGTTTTATCTATACTGCCATCACTGTTAACATCTAGTGCCGCAATCGTGTTAACTAGAAACTTTTGGACAAAATACTGGCCAAATAGCGTTCGAGCGTACTGTTCAACTTCTATAGTGGTTATGTTAGTATCTTGGTCCGAATCGAGCTTGCTCACAACGAGTTGAGTAATGTTACCACTATGATCAATTGTATCCCAAACTAGTTGGATAATTGCCGCGATGATTATATTATCAGGCACAGTTGTGCTGGGTTGAATTAAAGCTGGGTGATAACGTGCCACGATTGACTTTAAATCGCCACCAATCTTGTTTAAACGTAGGCCAAAATCGTGCGCTACCTTCATCCATTCAGATGGAGGAGGTACAATTGAAAAGAACAACCTTCTAAGGGCATCTTGATCATTTATAAAGTCCATAAGCTCTTGAAGTGACCCGGATAAATTGTTACTACTCGGATCTCTCTTTGTTGACATCCACTTTACATACTCCTTGCTATTGAGTCGCCGGTCGCCGTCGGTATCGGCCAACCCTATCATTGTCCTAATGTCCCAATCGGTGGCCGAGTCTATGGCCAGTCGTACGGCTTGACTAAACTCATCCGAGTCAAGCATTTGGTCGCCATTTTTGTCGTACAGTTTGAATAAACCCTTATGGTCTGTAAACAGTCATAGTTAAAAATGTTTTGCTATTATTATTGTTATATTAAATTTAAGTAAGCTATTAATGATTTAATAAAATTAATACAATAATAAACAAGTAAATTGCGTAAATTATGAATCCATTTACCTGTACAAAATGCTTGATTGCAAAGTAAAATCAAAGTGATAAAGTATTGTATGCTGGACATTTTTAATATTGTACAATAAACTAATATTATACAAAGAAATACGAAACAAATAACTATTAAATTACAATAATAAGATCTAGCTTTTATTTCATTTTATTAATATTTTATGCACAGCATTGAATTTTTTTACATTAATTTTGCCAACATGGATTTTATTTAATTAATATAATTATTAATAAAGAAATCATTTATTTATAAAATTTCAATTAAACATATTTTTGTTTTTGTAAAAAAATACACGATTCTGCTTAAAAAATCACATTTTTAATTAGTTTTAAAATTATTATTTAAGAGCAAAATTACAATTAATTACGAGTGTGTAAATATCGTTTATAAAAAAAGTATTCAAATGTAATAGAAAATTTTTTAAATTGCATTAATTGAATTAATTCAATTTACATTTAAAGTTCCGTACGTTGATGCCCTTGGTATGAATCGCCCATCATTAGTTTATTAAATGATAACATGGCTTTAATAAATTCTAGATTAGAAAAACAAAAAAAACAATTTATTATGTTTATTTATTTATACTTTGATATTGTAGTAAAATATGTAATATAATTATTTTTAAATACCATCATGATCCAAGTAGCCATCACCATTATTATCCGACAATCTAAGTATCGCATCAAACCATTGAATAGCATCACGATGTTTATGTTTTGCAAAAAATTTGTCTAGCTCAATATGACTGATTTGACCATCCTTATTTTTATCAAACATTGAAAATATATAAAGCACTACATCCTTGGGGGAAATATCAGCATGCATTAATACATTATGCAAAGCTGTTAGTACATCAATTAAGTCAGCCTGGCCATCACCATCGGGGTCAACCTTATTAGCAAATTGCACTAAATAATTGCCTACAACTCGCAAAGCCTTGACTAGTTCATCAAGATCGATCAAGGAATTTCTATTTGTATCAAGAGCTTTTGTGATTGAATTGCACATGGTAGGCCATGCGTAATGTATAGCATCGGGCATAATTTTAATAAACATCGTATACAACATCATGTAATCTTCATGAGTTACTTTTCCGTCTCCATTCATATCCATCTGTTTAAAACGCTGCACATTATAATTATAGAATGACCAAGTGTCTTGGTTAATTTTAGCAATAGAGGCCAAGTCGAGTTTGGTGATAACGCCGTCACCATCGTAATCGGCTAGTTGAAACATATCGCTCAAAAATTGTTTCATGCTCCAATTGGTCACATAGTCATTTGCCACTTCTATAAACTCGGTGATATCAATGATGCCGTCACCGTCATCGTCCATATCATCTATAGTGTCGGCCAAATGCTCGTCCACTATATAGTGGCCAATCCAATACCTCATCGATTGTTCAAACTCATCGCTGGTTACCCTATCATTATCGTTCTGGTCGAACATCACGTTATAAGCAATTTCTATCATATCCGGATCATTGGAAAAAATATCTGAAACGATCATGGTTACACTCGCAGTGAATTCATCCCAGTCATTGTGGCCTAAAGTGACCAACTTATCCCAGTAATTGGCAATTGTTGTGTTTACACTGTCACTGTCTAACCACGCGCCTAACGCCCCGACATTGTCTACCCAACCATCTAGATCTAAATCCTGGTCTAGGTTATCGGTGCCTGCATGTTGGTATGCGGTAGGATTGCCAGCACTAAACGTATTCTCCTCGGAGTCTATACCAAACACCTGTTCGAGCCCATCAACGTTTTCCGGGTTAACATCGATCGTCTCAATCCAAGTCAACATCTCCTGCTTATATATCCTCCCGTCCCCGTCCGGGTCCACCCTATTTAATGATAGCTTATCGAGTAATGCCGGGTTGTCCAGTAAAATACCCCTGATGAATGTACTCGTCTCTATGTAATGTTCACCGTTTTCATCTACCATTGTGTAATTAAAGAGTTCATCTATTTTATGGATAAATATTCATTTGTTTACTTAATTATTGTAACATAGTTATATAAATTATTTACCATTATCAACACAATCCGTGTAATTGATTACCATAACACAATTCAATATAAATAATAATATGTACTGCATAATGATAAATTATTTTAAACTTAATTATCAAGTTTAATTAATTGGACAATTTAAATAATTTACTTTAAATATAACTCAAACACTTAAAATAAAATATTTGACCATTAAATAACAAATGTATAAAAACAAGTTAATTGTTTTATTTCATTAACGTTAAAGTCATAAATATTTATAATGTTATTGTGATAAGAATTGTTTTGACTCATTAATTGTGATAAATACCCGGACAATAATCACAGCATTTCACTTTAATTAATGTTATTTAAATTTATAACATGCTTATAGTTATTATTGTGAATTGACATTTGCCTTTCATTTAATTTAGTTTTTTTTGAAAAATATTATTTAATTTTAAAAATGTAAAATTTTAACAATATATATTATTTGTTAAAGATATTTTTCTCTTTAGTTAAGGCCATAAGTTAAATAACAATTTTAATTAATATTTTTAAAATAGATATTTATGAATACAATTACAGTTTTATAACAAATATAATTTTTAGGTTAAAACTAAAACTATAATTATATAACACATACATTGTAAAATCATTTTAAAAAATAATTATAAAATAAAACAAGGTTCATACAGCTACACAATAGCCGAACGATCCTATAAACCATATTATTCATAGCTAAATTGTGGTTAAAACTGTTTTATCTGCTAATATAATTTTTGAATTATTAATAATACAATGTTTAATTTTGATAATTATTAAATTAACTGACATTTAGTTTTAAATTATTTTTATTTATTGTAATTCAACAATATTTAAATAATATAATTGTATTACAATCATTTTGACAGTTATATTTCAATTTTGAAGCTGGTTTTTTTAATTAATTAACCCTGGACTGGTTGAATAGCGGGTTGAGCAGCAATGGGTTGCTGAGCGATAGGCTGCTGAGCGATGGGCTGTTGGGCTGCCGGTTGTTGGACAATGGGTTGTTGAGCAACGGGAAATTGCTGTACTGGGAATTGGCCCGGGAATTGTTGAACCGGGAATTGACCGGGAAATTGTTGTCCAGGGAATTGGCCTGGAAATTGACCTGGAAATTGACCTTGGAATTGTCCGGGAAACTGACCGGGGAAACCAAATTGTCCCGGGAATCCACCGCCAAAACCGGGAAACCCGCCGAAACCAAAACCACCGCCGCATCGCTCGTCCGGCACTTCAGTGGGTTTGGCGTTCATTACGGCTGTAAATGTAAAGCATTTTAATTGTTAATATTTAATGTTATAAATAATATTATTATTTGTATTATACATACCGACGGCACCGATCAATAGTATGGCAACAATTTTCATCATTTTTTGATAAGTTTATTCTGTTTTAATTATTGAATTAAATTCAGTAATTTTTTTAAGTGATCCACTATTTGATTATTGTGTGATATTTATATAAATTTAATATCCTTGTTCAATTAATGGTACATTGCATTGAGCACAGACGTCATACACGTGTGTATATATCGAGATTTAAATCCTTGTCTGGCATGAATTTATTTGATTAATTATTTTACTGAATTAATACAATTAATACTGATTGAAACAATTAATACATTTATTATAATGATGTTCATATATTGTATAGATACTAACTTATATGCAGCTTGTTAAACACGACCGAACTAAAATAAAATTAATGCATTCATTGACTTTTAATTTCAATATTGATTAATGTTGACTATATCATTAAATTACCCAAAAGTTACTTGTATATCCTGATGTTATTTTAAGCCTTTATAGATATTGTAAAATCAATATTTCTAATTAAATAGTATAATTGTAGGTACTTTTATTTAGTAAAATATTATCTTAATAATCATTTTACAATAATTAATTTTATTTGTTTTATTCAATTATAACTTTTGTAGGAAACAAATCCAAAGACATTATATAATAAATTGTTATAATATAATAAATTATTATAAATTGTATTTATAATAAATAAATAAAACTACTCTATGTGTAATTATTGTAAATTATATTTAAAAGGGTTTCTCAAAGTTCTTGTTAATAAGGATTAAGATTAAATATTAATTAAAGACATTTGAATTTCACAACGTAACAAAATAAATCTATATAATTGTATTTTATTATTAAATCTTGTATCATTTGTAGCAGGCTACAAAATGTGAAACTTTCTAGATTGGGTTATGTTAGGAATGAATTAAGTTTTATATTTACTGGTTTGGGTTGGGTTTGGCCCATGTTTTGGTTAACATTTCGGGTATTAATTTGTAGCTTAACACTGTATATACAGGACTATAAAGTAGCAAATAACAAGTTGTATTAATTTACTATTATTATAAGTAAATCGTAATTAATTATACTATGTTAAAGGAAACATCGCTTTTAAATTTATTTAATCAAATTAAACAAAACCGCTGTTTATTAATTTCATACAATCGAGTTTAAAAAATACAAATAAATTATGTGGCAATTTTATCTGAAAGGCATAATGCAAATAAAGCTTAATCATTTTACTTTAGTTGCTTAAATTTTTATTTACTAGTATAATAATTATTAAATATTTATGCAATTTAATTTTAAGATCAGATTGTTGATTAATTAACCCTGAACGGGTTGAATAGCTGGATTGGCTGGTTGAGCAGCAATTGGCTGCTGAGCAATAGGCTGTTGAGCGATGGGCTGTTGAGCTGCTGGTTGTTGGACAGCGGGTACCTGTCCGGGCAATTGTTGTGCCGGGAGTTGGCCCGGGAATTGACCGGGAAATTGTCCGGGGAATTGTCCTGGGAACTGTCCGGGAAACTGACCGGGGAAACCAAACTGTCCCGGGAATCCCCCAAAACCGGGAAAACCGCCGAAACCAAAACCACCGCCGCATCGCTCGTCCGGCACTTCAGTGGGTTTGGCGTTCATTACGGCTGAAATTACATTGAATTTTAATTAATATTATTATTTATTTATTTTTTAAATAAATAAAACATTTTGTTATAATACATACCGACGGCGCCGATCAATAGGATGGCAACAATTTTCATCATTTTGCTATTTTAGTTTAAGTCTTAATTCTTTTAATGAATTAAATTCAGGTAAAATTAAATTGATAAATTTTTTTATATGAGATGAAGTTTATATACCCTACCAAACAAAATGTATAATATGTCTTACACGTGGTAGACGTTGTAATTATTATTATTAATATCCTGGTATAATTTCTAGAAATACTTAATTTGATTTGTCAATAACATAATTACTTATTTATTTGAAAATTTTCTACCAGCATTTAATTATTAATTATATTAATAAAAATGTTTTTATTTGTAAAATGTACCTTATGCAACATAATTAGGGGTAGAACTTGCATTTTTTATATAGATTGCAACATAACGTCATACATGAAATTTTACCTTAAAAGCATTGCTAACGGATACAAACCTATTACAATTTTGATGTATATACAAAATTACACTTTAATATATACTTTTTTCCACTAAAGTCCCACTAAAGTCCTATCCATAAACATAATGTACCTTTGTGTTATTGATACATATTGTTTAAATTAACTAAAGGAACAATTTTGTAATTTCAAAATTATTACTCTATATGACGTGTGTTTTGATTAATTATAAAATGTACAAAAACATTGTTTTTCCAATAAGTTTAGATATCCACCATAATTAATTTATATAAAATCAGTATTAAGTGCTAGTATACCAATGCACACACACATTGAGTATAATGTACCAATATGAATTTTTACAATAGCAATTAATTAATATTTGTATTTTATAGTGTCTGAGATAATAATGTAATTTATATTTGTATAATAAATAATGCATGTTTAAACTATGGTTACATCTTGAGCAATATAAATGTAAAATACAAGTGTTTTATATTTGCCTAATTATGGAATGACCGGTTAAAGTTATTTTTAACAATTGAATTTTAGTTTAATTTCAATTAATGTAAACGTTTAAAATAAATGTAACATTTTTAATATATATAAACGACGTGTGTAAATTGAAAGCAATTTATAAGCTGTAATACAAATATAAAGTAGCTGTATAATGCATATACTGATTTCTTTTATAAATTACAAATAACATATCTAGCACTATTACAACAATGATTTTTTTGGCCATTTAAAACTGTAATTGTATATTATTAACTAGGTTGGTATACACATCACTTTTGTGAATTATTAGAATTTGGAAATGGGGCGCGCTGTCCATTCATTTAAAATTTGCTTTGTCATTTAAATAATTAAATTATTTTCTAAAATACAATTACGTAAATAAATTTAATTTTAACAATAATAAATATAGCGTATAACATTTGCTACTAAATCATTTTATTTAGTCAGGTGTGTAAATTAATATAAAATAAAAATTATTTTACTTGATTTTGGAACGCGTAGATGTAATTCACCATTAATTATAAACGTCAATTAAACAAGGAACTGATCATGATTTAAATCCTGATTCTTAAACCACGCATATTCACTTCGAATTAAGCCTACATTATGTAATAGGATATATTTTAGTATAAATACGCTGATTATGGCAATAGTCAAGCATCAATACACTTATCTAGTGCAAATTATCAATTAGTTTTGGAAAAACTTTAAAATTAAATAAGCAACATGTTTAAAATTATAACAGCTCTATTTCTAACTCTGGGTAAGTTTATAAACATACTGTTAGCAAAATTATATAGTTATAATATGAAATCTAATTAATCTAGCTATTGGTGCCAAATGTGCCACTCTGCCCGACACCGATCAAACTAAACCCGACGAGAGATGTTTTGGCGGTTTTGGGGGTGGATTTCCCGGTGGTTTCGGAGGTTTGGGTGGTTTTGGGGGCGGATTCCCGGGATTTTTTGGCAAACGTGATGTGGAGACTAAAGCCAAAGAAGTGGTGGCGGAGTCCGAAGAGCCGTGCGATAAACAAGTGGCCGAACCCGAGGGTGAGATCACAGAAGATGTCAAACCGGAGGAGAAGTGTTTTGGAGGTTTTGGTGGATTTCCCGGTGGTTTTGGCGGCGGTTTAGGAGGTTTTGGGGGCGGATTCCCGGGATTTTTTGGCAAACGGGACGTCGAGACTGAGATTAAAGAGGTAGTGGCGGAACCCGAAGTAGAGATGGCCGCAGAAG